>VZRE01012443.1:200802-220485 GCA_013396775.1 Cephalopterus ornatus | reverse complement strand
TACCAAAAAAAAAAAAAAAAAAAAAAAAGGCCCAGTTTAGCAATACATAGAGCTTCAAAATCATAGAACACTAAGCAAGCCACCTACAAATCTCTTGCTTGAAAGGAAAGCCAAAAATACAGCTCTCTTCTCTGACAGCACACATCCCTCCATCTGTTTGCTGCTTCAGGTCAAATTAAATACTGCAGCTTCCTAGAAAGCTAAATAACTTTACCCAAAGGGACCCTCAAAACACTGACATGTGACTCTGAGTGGCTTTCTTCCTCCTCTCTGGAGTTTGCATCCACAGAGTCCTGTGCCACTGCTGAGACACTCACCATACTCCCTGAGGCTTCCTCATATCTGGCTGTTGTGCCAAATGCTGAATATGTTCATCATGCTATAGAAAAGCAGTTGGACACTTCTCCTGGGTGGACCCCAGGACTAGACTGTGCAAGTTAAGTTTTTTTCCAGAAGACTGACTGCTGGTAGAATAAACTCTAACTTATGTTTTACCCAGACACATCAGGATCCCATTTGCACAATCGCACACAAAGCAGTGCTTCTGTACCCTCGTAAGCACATACAATGTCTTGAATCACGCAACATTTAATCCAACAGCCTAATGCCAATGTTGTGAATCAACACAACACATATTCAGATAAATAAAATTACTGTGGATGTTTCCTTCTCATGCTGGTGAAAAATCAGGACTCCAAGTCCTTTGCTTGAAAGCTCAGGACTCCTGGCATCTCAAATGATGAAGAGTCTCCACAGGTGCTTGTACTGGTTATCATCAACTCAGTCTGGATGGGACACCTGCACTCTCCACTCACCATTTTAAATAAGCCAACATTCAGTTTAATTCACTCCTCTGTGCCCTAGTTTGCAAAGGCGTGTGTTACCTCTCCTCTCTAACTACAACTGAAAGCTAATAGCTGTTTACATCACTGCATAAAACACTATTTCATAGCATACTGGATTACTGAAGAAACAAGCTGCTTCTTCAGGCAGAGCATCAGCACACCCCTACCTTCAATGCAAAACTAACCTTACTGAAAACTGCCCTTACTTAACTGAAACTTTAGCAGATGAAAGCAATAAAACCTGGGAGGGGAGAGGGAACATGAACTACACTTGTTGAAGAAGATACCCCAAACAGTTTCTTAAACATCCTGTACACATAGCTGGCTTCAGAAGCAGCTGTTATGCATGTGTGTTTAAGAAACCACTGTTATTTCAGATGGCATGATGTGCTTTACGAGGCTACATGCCCAAGCTGGCTCTGTTCTGATGTTTTACGAACTGAACAGAAGTCGTCATTCATCCTTACACCACCGTAAATTCTTGACAGAAATACGGCTCTGGTAACCAGACATTTAAAATTGCTATTTCACATCTTGGCCTTACATCCCCATTTTCGTATTGCCATGGCTGGCAGAAACCAGAGGTGTAGGCTCTATGTGGAAGCAGGAATTGCGAGATTTATAGCCACTACCAAACCAAATGAGAAGCCAGTGAATGGACCAAGGGAACCTGATGTGTCATAATACTGAACATATTGCATGTATCTCCTGTGCTTAGGAGGAAGATAAAACTTAAATCACTACAGCTACACGGTTCTTCAAGAAGAGATAGGGCAAGAGAAGCCGCAACAGAGCCGCAGCCAAGCACAAGCTGGTTGATGATACCAACAACCCTTCAAAGTGTGTTGTCACAATCTGCTGTCAGCACACCAAATTACTCAGGAGCACTTGCTAAATAAACGTGAATCATTTTGTTGTAGCAGCCTTTTTCACTCTGCACTTAGGTGTGGCAGTTGTGCAGCTGCACCAGCACGTGAGACAGCTCCCCCAGCTTGCCCAGCCCAGGACACGTACGCTTCCTTCCTCTCACCTACAGAGGATAAGGGCTGCTCTCAAAGCCCAGACTCTCCCAAGTTCACGGCGATGCTGTCACAGCCATATACAAAAGCACCAGAAGCCTTTAGCCCAGAAGAGGCACCACCATAAACAGCATGCTGAAGTAGCCCTGGGATTCCCTCTGCTGTCCCCCCAGAGCCCTGCACAGGACCATGAGAATTCCATGAGAAATTCACACACAAACAGTACAACTATTACAAAGTGCAAAGTAACTTATTTGCTTAAGTAATCACTACATTGTCACACGGCCTACTTGCTGTGAAATCACCATTCCTGTACCTCTCTAGTAGAGGAAGGTATGTCTGCAAGTTTAAAACAAACCCTAAGTATCTAAAGGATTGCAGCCTGGTGCGGAACTCCTAATGCCCAATTCTGGGTAGGTTTGCTATATGGCAGGAGGGATGTACTCATGTTATAGAAAGGCAAGTCTCCAAACGACTAACAAGTGCTCATTCATTTCCATGCCCACCGGAGCTGGTGCCAGGCTGTGTGACAAGCAGCAGGCCAGGATGGTGCAAAGCACCACATTTCTTCATGAATCAAAAGCAGTTCTGCCCTTTTACAACTCTTCCCTTTCCACCTCTCATTGTCCCTCTAAGCTGAAATATAAAACCTCCAGTTTGACAGAACCACATGGAAATGCAAGGACACAAACACATTATTAGCAATCCAGAAAATCTGTCTTCTGAATTAGAAGCAGCCAAAGAGAAGTCTGAATTCTCCAAGCCAACTTCTACAATCAAGCTCAGAGTATTTGATGTGGCCAAGGATAAAACTGACAGGGCAGGAAAAAAACTCAGATTTAAGCAATCAATTGCTGAGCCACTGAACCAAATACAACTGCAGAACATTAGAAGACACACATCTTGGTTTCATTTGTGCATCAGCAGCATCCCCCCTCCTTACGTGTGCCACACAGCTGCAGCTCAGGTCAGCGCAGCCCCTCCACACCCACCACAGGCAGACAGCTATTTCTCTGGGAGGATTATTTGGTTGTCCAGTTTACTGCAGCAGTAAAAATAACTCTACTTCACTAAAGCACGACCTATGCAGAAAGACTACATTAACAGCAATTCAGACAACACCAAAAAGTCATACAATTAAAGTATCATATCCAAACATTCACAAGATTACTGTGCACAACAGAGAACACATGCAGTGGATATGAAAATAAGGTCTATCAAAGCACTAAAACCTAGGTAGTGTTGGAAGAATTTCTGAGCAGTAAGGACAGTGAATCAAAAGCAAAGCAGCAGTAGCACTGGTATATGCACTGTATCTCCAAACTACAGCAAGGGGACTGGGGAACAAGCTCTGACTTCTGGCAAAACAACTTCCTTCACCCACCCAAATACTTTTATTTGCAGTTTTGACACCTCCCAACACAGCTGCTTCTCCCCTCCATTGCTGCGATTTTCAATTTAATACACCATCATTTTGTCCTGCTCCATTCCTTCCAAGTTAATATGCCTCTGCTAGGAACAGCAAAGAGCCTTTCTGCTAGATCTTAACCTTCCATTTTCTGTGATGCGCTATGCACCACGGGGTGCATATTGCCACACTGCAGAAAGTTTTCATTCAGAAGCAATCTCACGAACACCGTCTAGGCACTAGCTGGGTCATTTGGTGAGAAAAAGCAGCTAGGAGAGTGTAAGAAAAACACTATATGTGCCATAAAAAGACCAATCATTTCTGCAAGCAGTGGGGTGCTATTAGATGACAAAGCCTTGTCTTCCTTGCAATGCCTGTCTCCAGCAAAAGGGCTGGAGGCAGCTCTGTGCCGATTTCAACCCAGCAGGCAGCAGCAAGGCCACGCCAACACGTAGCTCCAATCTGGCAGGGCACAGAGGCACTTTGGACGGCGGGGAAGAACCACCACGTTGTTCTCTCAGGGCCACCGCAGTCACTGCAAGATCTGCGTAAGGGATCCCGGGCAGGGTCACGCTAAAAGGCACTGCGTGTCCCTGTGCCCTCAGCTCCGCTGCCGAGTGACGGCTCCTTACATAAGGCACCTCCCCAGCCAGACAGAGAAGCCCTTGAACGCGCTGGTGTCCCACCCAATCCTCCTCCCAGCAAAGACTTTAATGAGGACTGTTTTCAAGTAAGGTTAGAAGGAAAACAATTATCTTTTTTATTTGTATGAACACAGAAATAATTGAGTAGAGTAGACAAGGGTGGGCAGCAGAAAAAGAAAATGCATGGTCTTTTTTCTCCTTCTGCATGTAGCTTTGAGCCTTAGAAGTACAGGGGTAAATACTTAATTTCAAGGGATACACAGTATCTGAACAGGATAAGTTCAGATGAAAGTGTAAGGATAAAAACATCTACAAAACCTTATAGCTCTTTTCCTTGACTTTTTAGGGAGTTTATTTGGGTTTTACCACTCCTGCCCCCCAAACCAAAGAGAAACTGCAACGAAGCTGAAACTTGTTGTCCAATCACAAAATTTTTCTTTCCTGAAATGTCTCACACTGAACTAGCCAAGCCAGCACGAAAAAAATCTTGTAGAGAGTGTGGAATTAATGATTTGCTCAGTGGGGAATGATTTGATTTGCCTTCTTCACATCAAGGTTTGGCACAGCCTTCATGCCTCACCAGTAGTAAAAACCCATCCTTACAACCACCAACAAACTCATAATGGTGCTCAACTGCTCTGCACAAGTGATCATCTCTTAGAATGTCATGGTTTGTATTATCCCTGTATAATTACACTTTCTCCCATTCTTGTGTTCAGCCAGGACCAGGAGTCTCCCCGACACCACTCTGTGAAAGGTTACATCTATTAAGTCAAACATCATTACTTACTTTGATTGCAGCACTGTTTGGGAAACAGCCGAGAGTGGGGCTGTGTTGTACCAGGCACTATGCAAACACACAGCGAGATCTTTTATACAGATATGTAGACGTTGTACAGGATCTATGTTTTTGTGGGAAATGAGCAGTAAAAGCATATCACAAACAGATTTTCTAGCAGCTCCAGGACCCCTTCTTGCTGAGGTAAAAATGCTGCTTTGCCTGAAGCTGTATGCCCCTATTTTCACTTGGTGGGAACCTGTGTAGCAGAAAGGATTTCAGATTTTGAAAATGCCGGTATTAGTAAAAGACAGAGGACAATCTCTGATGGAGTTTGCTATCTCCATCATTAAACATCAAAGGGGGGGAAAAACCAAACAGACTTCTTCCTTTATATGGTGTAAATACATGGTTTCTCTAGACAGAGAATATTACTTTAATTGCCTCAACTTCCGATTAAAGCAGCAGATTTTTTATTATTTTAAATGACTTGAGCAAAATCCTAGATGTGGCAGAGTCAGCAATTTATACCAGGATTGTTTATTTGTTTGTTTTAAAGTATCTTTCTTGTTTAAAACATAAATAAAACGAAGTGCACAATTTCACTAAGATTTGTAAGTAACATTAAAAGACAAGTACCCCAGCGTGTCTAACATCAGCCTGAAAACTGTTTTAAAGGGATGGATAATAAACATGATTTTGAATGAAAAGACTTCCTTCCTGGAAATGAAAAGGACTATTCACTACCTCAAAAGGATGGATTGTCTGCAGAATTATTCTGTTTCACTTCCCACATATACCAGTTTCTACTCAAGACAGGTTTTAATCCTGATTAAATTATCCAAACACTTATCATATTACACATCCCCATTCTATCCATCCCCCTCCTCCCCCAAATGAAAACCAAACTGAGAAATCATTTTGATGGTTATTTTGTCCATGGTAAAATTATAACAGTAACATGCTCTATTTTTTTTCACACAATTCTTGTAGCAGCTGAGCACTGCATGAGGATCCTGTCATCCTCACTTACTTCAGTGAAAGTTTCTGCAGCATCCTTTGGGATAAAGTCCTTAAACACTGAGTTTACAAAGCATTTAAGCATCTGTATAACTTTAGGCACTTGGGCAATCCATCATCACTTAGAGCACTTAAGCACTTAGAGTAAATCATGTGCTTGGTGGCTTTGCTGACTCGAGGCTTTAGTGTTACGTCTTTACAGGACTACCCAGCTCCCACAGTGCGACTGAAACACAGAACCAACAGCTCCAGAAGTTACAGACTAAAACTGGCTTTGCTTTTTTCCCCAGATACAGTACGTGTACCTCAAACCTATTTGTGAAGGACACAAAAAGCCCTAATTGGGATCAGATGCTGGCAGGTGTCAATAACTTGCTGTTTAATGAAACCAAGGTATGTGTTTTAAGAAACCTTAGAAAACTAACAGCAAATAAAAGTACTCATCAGGACGAGGGCAGGACTGAGCACGGTGGGTGTAGCAGCAGGTTCACCACCATGTACCTGAATCTCTGAAAACAGCAATGCCCCTTTGCCTCTGCTATACTTCTCAATTATAGATTAGTCCTGGCTTTGCTCAAGTTTATGCTCTCTTGTCACCATGGTAACACATCTAAAACCACCAACTACCAGATACTCACCCCTCTCCCTCCCCTCCCTTCAGCCAACTAGGAAGAGATTAGGAGTTGTTTATATGGTGTTTATGAAATGTCCCTCTACACTTCCATCTCCATATGCCGAGTTACTAGAGGTGCTCCAGACAGCAAGGCTCTGTATTTTGCCCTCTGCAGGTCCCAAGGTTAATGGTCTGTATGATTTACTTCTGGCATTGAGTTCTGCACACAATTTGAGCTGTGTGTCAACTGCTTAACAGTTTTCATCGCAAACCCACCGGAGTCATTGGCAGGTTTGCTGCTGATTTAGTTACTGCTGGCCCCATTTACCTAACCATCAAACAAAATAATGCTTAATTTAAAAAAAAAAAAAAAAAAAGGCTCTGAACTCCCAGGCATCAATGTTACTTAGGTCCGGAAGTCTCAATACAGTCCTAAACGATAAACTATTTCATCAGTTTTACTACTACTTCTTCCCCTAAACAGGCAGTGGCCAAATCTGTATATATTAACCTAGAAATGCTGTAGACAGGAGAGCAAGATGTTTCTCTTTCAGAGTCACCCAGTTTTTGTGTACACAGAAGAGAAAGGACACAACAGAGCACTGGCTGAAGAGAAAACTGAGCCAGAGAGACATGCAGGCAGGCCCAAGCTGTCCTCAGAGAGCTCCAGAGGAACAGAAGACACTGAGCACATGGCTACACCACCAGTTAAGAGCCTGCTGTCTGATCAGACTCACCACCATCCATATTGGAAATCCCTGGCTGATGCTAAGAGGATGCTTCAACCCAAGCTCTCTGGACAAAAGGTATTAGTCGTGTTCAGCACCTTAGCACAGACCCAGACTATTAATGTGACCTGGATGGCTTTGGCATGGGAAAGGCAAACCAAACTGCTGACAGCTCACCAGCAGATTGGAGAAGAGGGCTCCACCTAAAGCACGCTTCAGATGCTGTGATCCAGATACAAAGCCAGTCTCTGCCCAGCCACAGTGAGGCCTCATGTGCTGGAGCCCGCTGCGTATTTCACATTAAAATACCACCCAGAGCTAAGGGAGGCGCAAGAACTATCATAAAAGGGGAACAGTTTCCTAGACCACCATGATGAAACAACATCTGAGATCAGGCCCCAGCAGAGGGAACAAGAAAGCAAGGAGGAATTTGAGATGAGGTAACTCACAGACATGTCCCAAAGGAAACACAGTCAGAAAACTCAGGAGAGCACAAAGCAAGCTACTTTATAAAAAAGAAGGTCTTGTGCATTCCCAGAACAAAACCACTGACTACTTGAGTCCAGGGACCCCTGGAGACTGTCTAATCCAACCCCCTGAACACAAACAGACTTGCAAGTATTCATATCAACAACTCTTTGTCCAGAAGCAAGACATCTAAAATAACCCTTTGGTCCAGTTTAATTACAAACACAATCAAAAAATCCCCAGTCCTGCATATTAATTGGCCAGGTCAGGGGATATTAGTACTTTCCCACTTGAAAACACTGATTTTTACCTTCATTACAAAACACATCACAACCCCTGGCACTACACAGCCCTTAGCTAAACTTGTATTTCATCTTGAACTTGATATCTGAAACATGACTTGGATGCATCCCTCAGGGGTACTCCAAGAGCATTTTCGGTTACACAGAAAACCATGAGCAAATGAGTCAGCACACACTGAGTGTGAACTTGTGCTGCTCTGACTGCCTGTTCATTTATCTAGGTGTAAGCCAGGAACAATCCCATTGCTGTCAACTGAATTACATCAAAGCAAGCAAGCACATGCAGCCTCCTAAATGAAAGAGGCAGTATCAAGTTTTATAGCCTGCATAAAACACTGCATGTTGTTAAAGGCTCACAAACACATGGGTGTTTCATGTGCTGTTTATTAAACCTTAACTGCTGTCCTACTATAAGAGCAACACAAAAAAGGGCATATAAGTCTTCCATACAAATGCAAACCTACCTGTTTTTCCGAGGTACTGCTAAAGCTTACACTAATGCCCTCCACTCATTGAAGGGATCAGGAGAAAAAGAAACTGAAAGAAAAAACCAAAAAGAGATGCCTTGGTGACGTGAAGGGTAGAAACGAAAGGTATGACTCAGTATTAGCAGAAGGGCAGCTGCCTAAAGGCCAGAAACTCTGTAGATAAAACAACCCATTGGGTGGGATCTTATGGCATCACTTTCATAATGGTTTTCTGCTTTTGAAAGGAGCTTTGGAGAATACAATCACTTAAGGCCTTTGATGTTTCTTCATTAGCTGAACCAACATTAGGACAGCCTTAAAAGTAATTGTACAAACTGGCTTCCACTCACAGAAGCACAAAACCTCTTCACCTCTTCTGATAATTCTCAATTTCCCGAAGAATCTGCCTTGACTGCCTGGTTCCTACCTGCATCCATAGACATCTCCTGGATTGATCCTGTATGTGTCACCTAGAATGCTCATTCCCCTGCCTCATGGAAAACATTTAAAATAAGAGTGGGGAGGGGCAGAATTCTATAGCTCAGATCAGTCTAAAGTCAAACAAGGAATCAGTGTGTTTCCCAAGACAGAGATAATGGTGAACAGGTAAGTTTTGCAAGGGAAAACAAAGTTGCACAGACGAACCTGTGCCAAGCCTGTTCCACCTGAAGCTTCAAGTGTTCCAGCTGCAGCTGGTTTTGCACATTTTGTTCCATTCACTCATGGTGAGGCTGATGTTCTCAGGACAGGAGCTGAGTTCACTAACATCCCTCCTGCACAACCAGAAACTCAGAGCAGAAGGACATTTAAGCAGATAAACAGCAACATTCATATCTAAGGGGACAGGCCATAGCCTACAAAAACGGTCTTATGCAGAAGTATAACATTAACCATGCACTAGAATCTATTTATGGGCTTGAAAATTAAGACTGTTCCTGATTATTTTTCTGGAGGGAGGAAGCCTATGATTTTCTAAAGTGATGGAAAATAGCAGCATTCCAGACAACTTTATTTACTGTAATATTTAATATCCACATTGCTCAGTTTGGCACTTGAAAAATAAATGCCTTTCGACAGACTACCTGTAGCGCTTTGAATGGCACTGATTCAAGGTTTTCCAGTCATCCATGATTATTTAAATGCAAAATGAAAACAGAACAAAAACACAAGAGTAGCAAATACATTTGGAGATCAAAAATAACAAAAAGCTCCTCCTGTTCTTTAAGATATTTTCTACTCACGCCAATGTACTTGTTGCTAGAATGAACTGAACAAGGCCCTGCAGCCTAAAGGTAATTTACAAAACAGTTAATGGAATAAAAAAAAAGAAAATGAAAAAAGCAGGAGGGATTCAAAACAGAAATGTCATCCTTCTAATAACTATTGTTTCTTTATCAAATAGCTTCCATTAATGAGGATGATTCACAGCAAACATCACTGCCGGCCTACCCCCAGCAGTAATCAAAGTGATGCTGCAATTCTCACGAATAACATGCAATAACCACATGGTTTCCTGCAATGAAATGCCAGTCCCAAGTCCAACCCTGTTTCTGTGAAGATTGCAGCTGCGCCAGTGAAGACCAGAAACGCTCCCCCTGTCCCCCGCACTGCTCCAAAGCAACGGTGGCACCTTGTCAAGAGGGTAGAAGTCACAACTCCTCTCAAATCTGCCACCCTGTTGATTTGCTGTCGTTGTAGCACAAAAAAATTTGCCAACATCTCATGTTAAAAAGGGCAATTTCAGTACATGGTTTTTTGAATATAATGCATTTCTTCAAAATACATGGAAGCATTTGTTCACTGAAAACTGACAAGTGTCACAGTGGCTTCAAGGACCAGGACCCAGAAACCATGAGAAAAACCCGAAGGCAGTTTGACAAACGCTTTCCCTTTCCAGTATCAGAGGAGTGGATGTGCTCAGCCTAGAGCAGGCAGGTTAATAAACATTGAAAACATAAACAACAACGATTCAACACATGAATGTAATGGCAGGGAAATGCAACTGTTGCTAAATCTGACTTGTATAGACTGTGCTTCAGATTCCAAGTGCCTCCTGGGGCTAAGGTCCCCTCATCTTTTGTCAACTGTTATTATCTATGGGAAAGCAGGTATGTTCATTTTCCTAATTAAGTAACTAATTACCTTACTGTGGGCACTAACCAGGACATCTATTTGCAAGCACCACCACATACATTCACTCTCTCTTAGTTAGCAAGCCCACTCTTTGCCCCATGCACATGCTGCATTCTTCTGGCATTTTGCTTGCAGAACGTGCCGCTTTCCTGATCCAGTCCAAAGATAAGATTGGCAAAGTTGAGGGGGGAAAAGTGCTCCAAAGCTAACAGTATCATCTGGGAAACAGTAACTGTCACAGTATTGCCTTGCCTTCGTTCTTTGGTAGCCAGGAATCTGGCTGCCAGAATGCCTTTTGAGCCCAATTTCTAACATCATAAACTCGTATCTCAAATTCACTCTCCTGCAAGACGTTAACTGTTTTTCTGAAAGTTTCCCAGATTCCTAAAGTCTTGGGAAAAAGTTCAAACAGACTGAGATGGGTTTTAAATACACACATGCCTTGCACCATGACGTATCTACAACTGCATCCAAGATTTCCATTTACTTTAATGGGTAGTGACTGTTCCAAACACGACTTCCCTCTCACATCTCTACCCTCTTGTGCTTGTACTTGGATTTCATTTCTTTTCCTCACTCTGCCCAGACATTCAGTGTCTCCTTCAGTGACACCAGGTTTTATATTGCTGATGCCTCCCACACTCTCAGTGTAAGTCTCCTCAGCTTTATTCACCAGTCAGGTGAATTATCAGGCCTGCTACTGCCACTACTTACGTGCTCATGGATCCTTACAAGACATCAATCAGTCTAAGTGTTTGCAGAGTCAGGAACAAACCACTTTTGATTACAGTAATATAGAATTACTTGGACCTGGCTTTAACTCAGCAAAGGTTCACTCTCTTCTGTGCCCATTCACTGATGCTGACTTTAAGATGTGGCTCTGAAGTTTTAATTCAAGTTGACCAGAATACACAATACCTTCAAGGCTTTGCTGGTGCCCTTTAAAACTGTAGCCTGTCTGCATGTAAGAATCATGATAGTAACAAAAATGTCTTCTTTTTTCTGAAAAAAAAAAAAAAAAAAAAAAAAAAAAGAAGAAGAAGAAGTAAAAATAGAACTGGCTGGAAACCAGAGACCACAAGAGCTGGCTTACAGGAAATTGCCCTCATCAGTTACTGGGCAGGAAATTTTTTCCCACGTATTACACGGATCATGCAGAGACAGGATGGTTTTGCACACACTCAAAAAAGTGTGCTATCACAGGACAACCTAGCTTGCACTCTTGTATGGTTGGGCAGAAAGGGGACAGAGAGACTTTTCAGTCCATCCCAGCAAGGCAGAACAGCTCCCAGAAGATGCTTTCTCCACAGCATTAGCAAGTTTCAGTTACTGAGTTTTAAAATAAAAACACTAAAATGTTTCAGTCAACATAAAGCATCAAAACAAAGTCAACAAAACAGTAACAGAAACACCATGAAACAGAGGTGTAGGGCCCCTGACTTCAGTGGCTCTACTCCTATGAAGGAGCATTATTCATAGCAATAACATCTCATTTGTTCAGGTCTTCACATGCTATTTTCTTGAAGATGCATTATACCTATTTTCTCTGTGCCACTCTAATTGAGCTTAATAGCAGATTACTTAACCAGGTCTACAGCTACAGGCAAAGCTTACCTATTGCCTTTTAATATGAAAATGCTACATTTCCTAACCTGCCAATGCAAGTGGTTTTGTCACAGAATGAGCAAATGTTTGCACAAATGTGGCTGCTGTTGCATGATGAGGTCTAAGCCATGAATGAGCAAACAGCTAAATCTCCTCCCAAACAGCTTTTGTGATGTGCAATCATAATCACAATTTGGCTGTATCATCTGGCTAGGACTTCAAGCAGCTTTTACTAGCTACTGCTCAGTGCTCTGCAGGCAATAAACCGCAGGCTTCTCTCAAAAAAATGCCCAACTATTCATTGACAATTTGTTTTTGTTTATGAAACCAGTTCTCCTAACAGAAATGCTACTAATGCACATGTAAGGACAGCAGGCTTGCTCCACAGCTCTGTGGCATGCTAAATGTATCATTAGCCCTATTTTTATATTGCTTGAGGTCAGCCGGGGAGTCAACAGCAGAGCTGGGCTTGGAGCACAGCCCACCCAAAACCCACCCTCCCTTTCTACTGGCCACGGGACCAACACGCACAGGGATCTCACCCTGTGCTCTGAATCACAGTGTTCAAACCCAGTCGTGGTCACACATACCCTCACACATGCACAGCAAACTCTGGGTCAATCCCGACACCATGCCAAGGACCTGCAGCGCTGCTAAACTACAGGAGTTCGGCTGCAGCCGTGGATGTGAAGGCCAAAACCTAGGTCATCAGAAAGGACTGGTCTGAGGAAGAAGTTACATGAAACTGCAAATTTAAACATGTAACACATAAAACATCTGGTCTAAGAAGTCTAGGTAAGCTGTCAGATTCCCTACCTGAATGCACAGGCCAGATGTTATCTTACAGTACTCACTCCCAGAGATATGTAATGGTCAAAAATTACAGTAATTAGGTTTTAAAGCCACTGTTATGTCATTTTAGACCCTTCCTAATACAATTACACACCAACTGCTCCTATGTTAATGTAACAAGTGTCTTGTCCCATTTGTATTTTAAAAAAAAGGCATTTCAAAGAAATATCCCCCATAACATGCAGAACTGTGCTCTTCCCCAGTATGTGTCATGAAATTGATATGGAAAGCTCAGGAAAAACACACAGGTCATTATCATGTTTGACAATGGAAATCTATCTTCTAATAGCCAGCAAACAGAAAAGTGGATCCCGAAGTCACTTTTACTAAAAGACAAATTAAAGTTCAAGATGTCTAAGACCTTGCCTCTCCCTTTATTCACCTCTGACATGTAACACCTGAAACCAGCACTGTTCCCCCCATATACAACGACATTTCTTACAAAAGGTGGGGCTGAACATGGTGCCTCTCTCTGCTGAAGAGCCTTTAAAACAAATTTGCACCCTGCTCATTGGGAGGCAGGTCAGGGGCTCTTCCCCGACCCTTGTAAAGCTCACGTTTGCTAGACTCCCCTTTAGTTGGGGAGACAAGGTTTCTTTACTCCTACATCATCCATGGCTACAGAGACTACAAAGTACCGCAAAGAGTCCTGAACTTTTTCACGACTCTTTACATGCAAGCTACACTGAACTGACTTTATCACAGCAAATTCCTCATGGATTCAAACAAGCACATAAGAAATAGCCAGTCATTGTCAGCCCCATTTTCCCTGTCAAGGATGACACCAGAATAAGTCGCCCTTGGACGCACATCTCCATGGAGCTCTGGCACTACTCCTGTCCTGTCCCACAGCATGGCTCATTTACCTGCCTCCGAGCACTGACCTTATGGTTGGTTTTAGTTCCTAGCTGCTGCACTCCCTGCAGCTTTACACTATCCCCGATCTAACCTCACCATGGTAAATAGTCACAACCTGCGCTCTGCACTCAGGCAAAATTTTCATCTGCACTGCTTGATTTGGCATAATTTTACTAGGTTTTGTTATTCTTGCTTGAATAAGCTATTTCCACATCTCTGCATGACTCTTCTTTTTAAGTTCTTATCTCTATGAAATGTCTTTTCCACCCCATCTCCTTCAGCACCCAGGAAGCCTAGAGACACCTCAACAGCTAACCTGTTACAGATCAGAACATCCCTGCAATTTACCAATTTGTTTCAAAGCAGAACAGTACAAAAATCTCTGCTCTGCCCCGAGGAGCAGAATAAAGGTCACGCCTTCTACTGTTTTCCCATTGATAATCCAAGCAATCTTGCCTGTTCAATTTGCAATCAGCACTCAGAAATCCTGCGGTTTAAAAGCATGACCTGGCACAGCACAGTGCAACCGCATGACACAAGACCGAGAGGAGACACACAATCACAGGGGCTCTGTGCAGACACAGGGCCCCATAAAATATGCACGCTGCTCTCTGCAACACAGGATGCACACAGGGGCAAATGATGCACGTCTCCCAACAACTCACCACTATACCATGGTCCACAGGTGAAGAAGAGGATCTGCAGCATAGCTGTTAATCTAGGGGAGATCAGAGAACAACTGCAGAGGAGGGCAAGATTTAAACAGGAGAATTAAATCAGGAGTTTAAAATCAAAGTGGTGAATGTGACAACTCCCATGCAAAGAGTCCACTGGCATATGTACTGGAGACACTACAAAACTAGGCAGAATATTTGTGGAGGAAATCAATCAGAGCTGAAGAAAGTAGCCTTTCTAGAAATGCAGGCACTGACATTTTACAGGCTGCTTCTCAGGATTTCACAGCTAAAATATTTTCTTCAATCCGCCTGGAGAACAGACCCAGAGCAATGCAGTCAGATCAGGTCCCAAGCCCTTTCATTAGCCCAGCACCACCTTTGCTTATCCCCTGCTCAAAGGGCTCTATTTTCAGACTCGTAAGGTACACGACAGACTCCCGAGATCTGCTGCCTGTGTGACAGTCGATATGAAAAACACACTGAGGGCTAACATCTCCTGAGAATCCCTTCATTATATCTGCACCTGCAACTGCAGAACTCAGACTTTCACCCCATTTCCCCACATCTTCCACTTACACACATGCCACTGCTGCACCTACACCTGAATCTCAACTTCCAACTGCCGTACAAAGCTACTTAGGAAGCTAATACTGCTTCCTAATCAAGACAGACAAGGTCTAACAGAGGCAGGGCAGTGTCTACTCTGCACCATCACAGAGAAGAACATACTGATCACTTAACCTTACAGCAAGGGATCAGCTGCACTGACCTGGCTGCAGGGCTGGGTCACACTGCCCTCTCTGATAGAAGGTTCTGCAAAATGCCACCCCCTCCATCTCTGAAGGGCTCTGTGCAAGGGAGAAACAGAGGATTTCCACACAGGCTAGCAATATTTCCAGACCTGTAAGGCTAAGCTTAGGCTTTCCTGCTCAAAGTCTCTAAACTGACACTTAAAACTGAAAAATACCCCACTCCTCTTAAGCTTTTTTAAAACTTCTGGACCACCTCTCAGTCACTCCACTTAGTCTAAATGTCCTTCTCTTTTTTTTTTCCTCTTTGTGAGTTTTACTCACAAAGTCATGCATTTCAAAAATGCCCTGAAACCACAAATCACAGCTGCCATGCCCAGACACATGATTCATAACCACAATAAACTTGTCTGAGGCTTCCCTACTCTCTTCTGCATTGACACTAATTCTAAAGATTAAAAATGAGATGCAGATTGCTTCTCCTGCAAATATACTCCGCAACCTTCAAGAGACCTGGGTAACCTTCAGCCTCAGCTTCATTCCTTCCCTGCCCAAAGAGATTACATTTTGAAAAAGATGCATCAACTACATCAATGGCCAGTGTCTGTGATCAGTCCAGTGAATACTGCTCCCATAGAGGAGCAGTATTCAAAAATCTTCTCAGTGGGGAATACAGGACATGGACATTTGCTTTTATCCTCTTAACGGAGGGTTCTGCTTCTGTATAGTAACCAAGCAAACGCAGAGCCGCTTCAGCTGACATGCAGCAGAACACACTTTCTTTACCTTTTTTCTTTCAAATGGTTGTGGTTACCCCAAAGAACATAGTGAAAGAAGTAATATTTTCCCACAGGCACAAATAGCCTACAGGATTTCTCTGAACTGCAAATATTCTAGTCTTTGTTAATGATTAGCAGTGCTGTAAGAACACACCAAACACTTCAAAATCAGCTCTACATTATGTTCTGAAATATCCTGTAAGTACAAGGTGCTCTCTCCTGTACTGCACCTGTGAAAATAGAATCACTTTTGTCTATTCACTGAGAGACCAGAAAACCATTTTAAAAAAGGGAGGGAATTGCCCATGACACGCACTAACAAACAAACCAAGTTCTTGTGCTACAGTACTTTTGTGAGACTTGATTCTTCCATCTCACGCACTGACAGATGAACACTGAAAACAATTTTACATCTTGTTCTGTCAGCACATGAGACACCTAATAAATCCCACGATGTAGAAAACACCCAGAAGGCTTTTTTCTAGTTCTTTTGGTTGTATAATTACATGCCATACTTACCACGCTCATGCTACTTCCCATTTGGCCCTTGAAGAAATAATAGGCAAACAATGCAAAAAAACACAAAAGATACCAGGGGAAAACCTAATTGCTACGTTTTGTGTAAATACAGGACATCTTTCAGGTGTCTGGCTGGCTTACACAGGACCTGCTGCTATTCTTTCCAGAATGGCTTGATTTAAGTAATTCATTTTCTTAAATGGTTTAATTGCATAACACTGTGAGACACCTGACAGCAGCAAAAAGCAGCCACAGCAGCAGGTGCTGCACTGATCCCAGGCATCAGTGCCGACTGTCACCAGCAGAGATGCTGATCCCAAGGAACACCGCGCATGGCCTCCGACTGTTTTCCCAGCCGCGGTGCTTCCTTCTCTGCTGTGCACAAAAGGCCCTTTCTTTCCATCCCTAGAAAGGGCCTGCCATGGGATGGCAGCCTGGCCCTTCTGCTGCCCACAGAGCACTCCAGAGTGCCTGGGAAGAGAAAACAAAGATGCCAGATCCTGCTGGCAAAGTGTCTAATGGAATCGGGAAGGCCAAACTTGACACAGGGAATTCACTAATGCCATGGAAAGCAAGCAGAAATCACGGAGCCATACAGCTGTATGATGTCTTCCCGAACCTTAGCACTGAACCAAAGCTGAGGTTCCTCAAAGCTGAGTCCTTGCACTGCTGCTATAGCTAGCTATTGTTTTAAATTTGGTAGGCATTACACTCTCAGACAATTTGACTGGCCTGAGCAAAAGGAAAGCAAACCCTCTACCATGTGCTCACTGTTCCTGCCAGGCTCTGAGACCAGCAGCAACGAGAAGAGCAGAAAGCCTTTCCTGTTGCTATGCTGCAGATGTTGCTTCGTATCTTCAAAGCGCATTTCTGAGATTCAAGAACCTGTTTTTTGCTGGCTGCTCCAAGTGTACGCGGGTGCAAGTCTGTTGAAATCAATGGACCTATAACAGTTTCAGGGACCAAAAAAAGCATCTGGCCATGATGCTTCAAGCATTCTAGCACAAACACAACATGCACAATTGCATTCTGACAGGAAGAGCGCGAGTACAGCAATCTTTAGTTTCAGCTCTTGCTTATCAGGAAAACTCATAATTGTGTCCATACAAAACACTGGCAGAATCAGTCAGAATTATATTTAAACTCCAAGCTTTCTAGCTCAGCTCCCAGAGTTCACATATGAAACTTGCCTTTGTATTTACCTGAAAAAAGCATCAGCTTTTCATCCAAAGCAATAGTTTTTTACTTGATGGGTTGGGATCCGTATTTTCTCCTTCTAAGCACATTATAACATCTCTCAGATGTGTGCGACTCTGCTCTAATTAGAAACAAAATACAAGTTTATACAGATATCTGCCCATACCGTTATTGTTTGCACCATGAAGCTATTTCTTAGTTGTTAAATCAGGATGAGCTGCTAATTAAGAGGTACAGTAGAAATAGGCACTTTGATGGAAGAGACAACAAAGCACTGCATGGGACTCAGGATGTTGAAGTCTGATCCCAGCTGGGTCACAGACTTGCCTGCTGCCTGCAGATAACACTGATGTCTTGAGATGTGCCTCATTTCCTCACATGCAAACTGGAGACACTAATGACCTCTTTGTACTTCAGGACTGGACATCCAAGAAGGCTTCTCCTTCACTGTCTGGCTGCTCCAGCTCTGGAACAAAACACCTTCATGAAAGAATGTCATTTTTCTGGCTCCTAAAATTTGCCCCCTCATCACAAGGCGGGCAAAGATGCAAGGCTGTATGCTGCTGGGGAACAGGGGCTTCCCTCTACCCACAGCCTTGTATGAGTTCAAATTCATCTGTGACTCCTGCGCCTTTGCATTCACCTCCCATCCCACCTCCATAGGAAGAATTTTTGCGCAGGCACTATCCCCTGACTGGTGTTTTTCCAAGCCAAGCCCCAGATCCAAAAGGCTTTCTCAAATGTAAACGTTCAAACACGCAGAGCCTCACCCCCTACCTGGCTCTTATCCCCATTGCACATATTCCCATTATGTCTTCTACAGGAAGATCATTATTTAGTTCAGCAGGTACCTCAAGGGAAAAAGAAAAATTAATAGAAGCTTATAAAGTTCTGAATTTCAAATGCACCACTGTGATGGACTGGATCTTCTCCATCTCTAAGCTTTTGACTCAAATAGTTGGAAAGAACAACCGGAGTGTGGCAGCTCAGCCAAGAGCACATGAATCAGTTGAACTCTTGCCTACGATTCTGTGCCACAGCCAAGTCTCTCCTAGGACTGCACTTAAAAACTGAGGATTGAGATTTTCACATTTTCAGACACAGAGTTTCACACAATTCCTCTTGACTCTTATTCAGAAGAGGGGCCTTTGGAAGCTTGAGCTCAAAGCAACCACCACCACAGCACCGAAGTGTAAGAAAAGTGCAGTTAAATCAGCATCCAGAAATGAAGAGAGCCATGTTTTATAGCATTTAGATCACAAATCTATGTGATGGAGAACAACAGCAGAGCATAAACAGCCCCCTGTGCCAACAGTGGTTAAATATGGACCTCTAAAGAAGTATTTTCCTCTTTTTTGGTCAGGATTAAAATCTCATCAGGTCCCATTCACGCCAAGCTCTCTCAACTCCTATGCTAACACTTCCCATACTGAATCAAACTGCATTCCCTAGAAGATCAGAGGATTTCACACAATCACAGAATATGCTGAGTTGGAAGGAACCCACAAGGATCATCAAGTCCAGCTCTTAGCCCTGCACAGGACCATCCCCAAGAGTCACAACATGTGCCAAAGAGTGTCATCCAAATGCTTCTTTAACTCAGACAGGCTTGGGACTGTGACCACTGCTCTGGGCAGCCCAACCACCCCCTGGAGGAAGAACCTCTTTCCAAGGTCCAACCTAAACCTCCCATGACACAACTTCAGGCCATTCCCTCAGGTCCTGTCACTGGTCACCACAGAGCAGAGTTCAGTGCCTGCCCCTCCTCTCCCCCTCCTGAGGAAGTTGTAACTGCAGTGAGGTCTGCCCTCAGTCTCCTCTTCTCCAGGCTGAACAGACCAAGTGCCCTCAGCCACTCCTCACACGGCTTCCCCTCAAGGCCCATCACCATCTTCGTTGCCCTCCTTTGGATGCTCTCTAATACCTTAATGTCCTTCTTATATTGCAGTGCCCAAAACTGCCCCAATGTTCCAGGTGAGGCCACCCCAGTGCAGAGCAGAGCAGGACAGTCCCCTCCCTCGA
>VZRE01012443.1:153743-200742 GCA_013396775.1 Cephalopterus ornatus | reverse complement strand
TGGCACTGCTTTCCAGCATCTCACTCCCCAGTCTGTCCGTACATCCAGGGTTGCCCCATCCCAGGTGCAGAATCCGGCACTTCCCTTGTTTGAACTTCTTCTGGTTGGTGATTGCCCAGCCCTCTCATTTGTCAACGTCTCCCTGTCTTCAATGGACTCAAGAGCTCCTTCCAGTTTTATGTCATCTGCAAACTTGCTCAGTGTCCCTTCCAGTCCTGCATCCAAGTCATTTGTGAAGATGTTGAAGAGGTCGCTCCCAGCACTGCCCCCTCCTTGTCCGATGGGCTGCCAAGGGCTTCTGGGTCATGGGGCTTCTGGGCTGCTTGGGTGGCCCTGGACTCATGAATCCTCCTGTACAGACAGCTCCCGCTCCCTGGACCTCCCCTCACTCACACCTGCCCAAGCCTCAGTGACCAAGGCTTTGTGTAGGTCTCACATCAGTCTTAACAGCTTAGGAATTACAACCCAACAACTTGACAAAGCTATTTCAGCTACACACAAATAACCAGAGGAAATGTAACAGAAGATATATGATTTTTGTGTTCTTAAAAGTGTTGTGTTTCATTCATACAGTAAAATAACCAGATGATTATAACAGTAAAAAGGAAAATCAGTTCCAAGCAACACCAGTGGGGTTTCATATGAAAGTTTTAAAGTTAGTAACTCCTGTCTTTATACATTGCTCAGACCAACAAATTGAATGCTACAATCCACCTTTCAAAGCCTGAAAATCAAGAATTTGGTGAATAGCTTCCATTAATCCTATACGCTTCCAAGCTGAGAAGCAACACTAAAGGATATACTATAATGCCTTTAGATAATGAGGCATGTTTATGCCTGCAGCAGCTAAGAGCTGGAAGAAAAATAACCAATTCTTCCTCTGACTGTAATCTGTTTTCCCTCAGGATGTCATCCCTTTTCTCTTACAGACTTGTCCACATGGAAAATCTGACATTCCCTTTAGGCAGAGCTTCACTGAGACACTTCATACTGCTCTATCAGATTGAACTGCTTTTACTGGTAACAGTGGGGAGAAAGCTGTAAGTGACTTCATGAAAGCAAAGAAAAACTTTTGGCCTATCACTTGTTAAGTGGTAATGTGTCCAGAAACCTCCAAGGACATAAGAAATGGAGATAAAAATCTGTGAACGGGATATGAGTCGGGATTGTAAGTAACAGAAAAGCTTCTAATTCTGAGTGCTACACACTGAAATACTTTCTGCCCACCAATAAGGCGAGATATTCAAGAGTAAAGGCACTGCAGCCAGTATTTTCAAAGGCTGTCCATGAAGCAAACCTTGCAGATAAAAGATATCTCCTAAACCTAGGGAGACAGAGAGAAAAAAAAACACACCAAGAAAAGCTTTCAGGAATAGAAACTTTTATCCAGGTCTTCACCAGTCGCCTGCAAACTTACCTATTTTTCCTGCTGTATCAGGTAATCTTATAAAAGATATTCCCTCTCTCCAAAGAGACTTGTCTTACTTATTATGAACTTTTCAGGTTAGAATTAAAGGGCATAACATCTCTTCTTTAATACCATCTCAGAAGACATCACTGCTGCACATCACAAAGAAAGGGTTTGGCTCCTACTCCCACTGAAATCAAGAGCAAAACTCCTACTCGTGGCTGTGGAGAAGGATCTAATCAAAATTGTTATTATCCTATTGCCTTCCAGCCTCCTGGTATGGCATGCAGGAGGTGATAAGGAATATGTTTTTAACCCACTGAATTACTAAAATATGGTTAAAAATAAAAAAGAGTATTTTAAGAGACTACTGCAGGGTATAGCAACTTATTTCACAAAAATAAATGGCATCTCAGAATGTCTGAAGACTGAGCATTACGCAGAAGCAGACATTTGCAGTTCTAAAAGTTGTGTACTACCTGTTCCTTCCATTTGTTTTTCCCCCTTTCTTTTTTTTCCAGAGACACTGCTGGCCATGCAATTAGTCATTAAAAGACATCCCACAAACAATTACTCGGTGAACTAACTAACACTCAGGAGCTGCTGGTGTCAATAAGAGCAGCTTCCTCAGATACTCCCTCAGTAAAGACTTTGGTGGCCCTGCCTCTCGATTTCACATCTGGTATTTGGTAGAACATCACAGGCATTTGCTCAGAAAACCACTGCTTTTTTAACTCTGCATCTTTATACATTATCTATAATCTCAGAGAATGAAAAACAAAGTGACCCTTAAAACACCACCTATTTTCTGTATATTCATAATCTCAGGGTTTGATTATTTGAGCAAGTGGGGTTTGGACATGTAGCCCAAATGTCCAGATACACCTGTGAGAGAACTAAATCAACAACCCAATTTTGCTGCGGTGCAATTTTGACACTCTTGTGCTGACTTCAGCAGAGCCAGACCAATGAAAAATGTGGTCTGTTAGACTTCACAGCACCAGCAGAGCTGGTCAGAGTCATGTAGGTGCCAGCTGGTTCGTCTGCACCTCTGGAGAAGATACTACAGCCACCAATGTCATTCAGCACCTCCTGCTTTACTTCACCCCTAACACAGGACTCAGGGCAGACAGGCCTCCCTGGTCCCCATCCTATCCATCAGGAAGAAGAAGTCATGCCAGCACCCTTCCTACTTTTCCACACAGGAACAGAGGGAGCATGGCACAGGCCTGCAAGGCGCACTGTCAGTCCACAAGCCAAGGCTGGGTCATGTCCTCGTTTAATGGCCTCCATCCTAAAGCGCTGGATGCAGCCCAGGACATGTATTTTTTAACTCTTCAGCACACTGGCCAGACCGCAGCCCTCCCACTGCCCAGGGAGAACAGGATTGCCCACAGAGCGCAAGGCAGAACGTGGCACATCCCAAGAAAGCACCTGCTGGGGACAAACACCACTGGAGAACTCTGGATGGAGAAACTCTCCCTTTCGCTGCCCCACACGCTGGAGGGCTCCTTCTCACAAGAGGAGAACTTGAAACAACAATACAAGGAGCACTTCCCATCAGCTAGAATGTTAGTGGGTTTTTTGGGGCAACCTCAAATTACTTGTAACTTCAACATGAACAGCCAAGGCTTAGTCTAAATAGCTTCTGCTTCACGCAACTCTTGCACTGGTATTTAACAGCCCTTAGTATCAAACCAAAGGATGTTGGATGTGATGTCAACAGGGTCTGGCTTTCTCTTTTATTTTAGCACAAACAGAATAAAATTATACAGAAAAACCTGTCACAGAGAAATGAGTGGGCCTAAGGATAATATCCTTGTTGTCTGGCCATTTGGACAGTCCTCACTGCCCCATACCACACACAGGGTACTGCTCTCCTCAAGGAACCTCTGCTGTGGGAGCTCCGTGCACTGCTGAATCCCTCTGCACTTGCTGCTCCTAGCAGTGCACTAAGAGGTAATGGTAATGGTGTGTATATGTGAGCAGCTCCACAAAACAACTTGAGCCACATAATCTGACACTGGGAACGAGAGAACCAGTACACCCTGGTGGAATGACACTTGGATTTCTCCAAGAGATCAGGTGCCTTATTACAATTGTTTATTTTCTGGGCTGCAGCAGATCACTTTTACAAGAGTAACAGCCCAAAAGAGCAGCAATTTTAAAGATGGAAGCATAAAAGACTCCACTGTGTAAGTAGTGATCACAGTTCTTTTATCTTTTAACTATATAAATGAAAATGCTCAGCTAGTTTTGTCTGTTTACAGGGCTGCTAAAAACACCAGCTTCCTCAGGTCCTTCATTTGACAGAGAACAGAGGTGTCTAGAAACCAACAGGTTTTTTTAGATTCAGTGGAAAGAAAGAGGTCCTTCAGAAAATGGCTCAACCACACGTGACCCTCACAGCCCTCCTGAGACGCTCATCTACAGTCTCTGCTCTCTGCAGGAGGAGAGCAGGGTGTGCACACTGCTTGCAAGCAGTAATGACACACGAAGGCCTAATGTCAAGTTAGGCAATGCAGGTCTTTGGGATTTTGATAAAATTCTCTCCATTGTTTTGTTCATACCACATGGAAATTCACCATGAATCAGTACAGACTTGGGAACCACGACATAAACTCATGCTGTTCCACTGAAATATTCTGATAAGATGTAAAACCATCTTTTTTGTTTCCTTTTTTCTCCAGATGCTCAGTAAAACACAAGGGTTGTGCTTACATTTACTATTTTCTTTTGAGGATTTAGGTTGAATTGCCGTGCAAGTGTAAAAAATCAGGTAATGTTTAGGTTCAACACATGCCTGAGCTTGCAGAGATGAGCCTGAGAAACAGTCTTGCTTTCATTCCTTTGTGCAAGATACACAACTGCTTTGTGATGAGCAAGAATGTGATTTAGGGCAGTCCAGAAAGTGATGCAACAGAGTGAGACCAATAAATGGGTGAAGAGCTTTTCTGTGGGTTGTGTACAAGGCTAAGAGAGGGTTATAAGGAAGACTATCAAGACAAAAAGGAGAGCTGAATCTGAATTAGATTCACGTGGAGAAGATGGAAAGAGAACAGAAGAACAAGAACTATTAAAATTCAAAAGGTTGGAGATGTTTATTCAGCCTTGGTCCAGGACTGCTCCTGCAACCTGTACTCTAAGTCTGATCAGCTTACTAAAACGACATTTAGACAACCATTATTTAATTGCAAGAAGGTATTCTGTTCTGCATTTATGTAAAAATACAACTTCCAGTGATAAATTGTGAGCAGCTCAAAGGCAGCCGAAAGAACCAATATCCTGGGTACTGAAAGAATTGGATTACTACTTATTTCTAAGGGCAGACAGGACCTTACCTATCCCTTTCAGCCTGCAGCTCACAGCCTGCACTGAATTTCCCAGTTACATGCATCGCTGTGATCAGCTCTTGGTAAGAACAGACAGCACATTCAACACCTGCCACCAAGACTATTTAAGCTCAGACTGGCACCAGTGAACTAAAATGCAGAATCAACTCTCCTCTCAACTTCCCTGTTACTCTTTGCAAAGAGCACCCACCAAACAGCTTGGTCTACACTTTTAGCTCAGGTCCTTACATCACTCCTTCCCATTAAAGTTATTGGATTTGGCCTCATTACAGCTTTGAAAGACCTGTCTCTTCCTGACCATTTAACTTTTTGCCTAATGAATCACATTCAATGGCACGCAGAGGCTGACAAGGAGCAGCTAAAAGAAGCACCCTGTACTCACTGAAACCAAAGCTAGACCTTTTCTCACTGGACAAGGATTAACACCAGGAGCAGGGCCCCTGGCAGCTTCCATTCAAGAATGATGACAACGTGAGTCTTGCTGATAAATTTTCACACCTCGCCTGTTTCTCTCACTGCCTTTCACAAGTTCACATGAGACAAGGCTTACATGATTATTGCAATTCTTTTTAACATCTTGAGAAATACAAGCCTTACATCTGCACTGCAGCCTGACACAGCTGCAACACAGCATTTTAGAGCTGGTGACAAAATGCACTCCGAAATACTCAGCAGAGAGACTGCTGCTCTCCACGGTGAAATATTGCTGCTCACTCCTGCTGTGTACTCCAGAAAGACTCACATCTTCAGACAAGGATAAAAAGAGCTGTGACCTCCAAGAGAGAAATGAGAGGCTGCAGTAAGACCAGCAATGTTGGGGCCAAAAGAAAGTGCCCCCAGCACACAGGTACAGGCAACACATGTCCCAGTTTTTACTCCATTCTCCACCCTAGAAAAGAAGACAGACAAACCAACTACAGAAAAGAAAAAAAAAAACCAAACCCCAGAACAAAATCTTACTTCATTGTGACTGTGTGGTGCCACCAGACAACCACCACTGGATAAAGCAGAAGTGTTCTTTACTAGCTCTTTCCTCACTGTTTTTCACCTGAGCCATTCAGATAACCAAAAGCTGTCTGCACCCATTACACAAACCCTCCTCTGAACAGATAATGCCAGGGTGCGAGTGGAAAATCCAGGGATCAGCATCTCTTTGCATCAGTGCTGTGTTGCATATTTACATATTTCATAAACAACTTCAATAAAACATTTCAATAAAAGAGAGCAACAAATCTTCAAACAAGGTGAGCATGTGGTGACTGACAGACAAGTAATCAGCACATGTTGCAGAGAACATTCTTGGCAACTGTGAACCCTAAATTTGAAGTGTGAGAACAAAAACTGCCACATCATAGATTCAACTTGCAGTGCCTGTACTCAGAAGCAGCAGCTTTTGGAGAGCTCAGGTCGCAATGCCAATTGGGTATTTCCTACAGAAAACAAGACACCTGCACAAAAACATTGGCAAAAACCCCAGTGCATTTTTATTTTCACTTAAGTTTCTACCTCTGTGCCTCCACTGTACGGCCCAGAAAATGTACGTATGCTCTTTGTTTAAAACACCACCAAAATACATAACCCATGTACCAGCAGACATAGGAGGAGTCCTGTCAAACTATCTGGGTTTGTTTGAACAAGCCCCAGGGATTCATTAGGCAATCCAACCAAGTCAAGTCAAGATGCACAGCATTTCCAGAGCCCTGGCGTGACTGATACAAGACCAACAAAAACGGAAGACCCACCTTGTGTTGCCGTTGTCACGTTGTCGGTCGCAGTTATTTCGGGTTTCCACAATCTGAAACAAAGCAAAAGCTCTCAGTTGGTGGCAGCTGTTAAAGTGAAAAGGCTTTCATTTTATGAAATTAATTAAAAGCCCATGAATTGCAACCTTATTAACAAAATGCCTTCCTTCTCTGTGTTGAATAACATGCAAAGTTACACCAAATTCTCCTTTCAAGTGACTAGAATCTCTGCTGCCATCAGAGCTTACAGCCCATCTCATGCATCAGCCCATGTCTTGCTGAAGAGCCTGGGTCTTCAGAATGCCTGTTCTCATATAAAGTGGATATCCACGGAAAAGCTGCCTGCACTGAAGCATAGCCTACACTGGTGGTTTCTGTTAGGATCAGAGTTTCACAGAAACAATTAAACCCTTTCCTTTACAGAAGGAAGATGATCTGCAGGCAGAAGACTTTTGATGTATCTAGATTCACTGGGAATAATTTACCAAAAATTACAAAATATGGTAACAGCAACAACCAAAAGTACAAGGAGTCAGCAAACATGAGGATAATACGACAATTTACCAACAGCTTCCTTGTTTCCAGGAATCCCACAGTTACACCACACAGTAAAAAATGATGTGCTAACAAGCTGCAGACCAGACTGCTGGGACCTATAAACTGAAAATCAGGTAATGGAGTATCATGTATCACAGAAAAGCTGCAACAGGGAAGTGATACTGAGTAGTCACAGAGAATTCTCTGGTGCTACAGCTGTTTTACTGCAGGACCTGGGGCAAGTCCTTAACTTTGTGCTCCAGTTACTAACCACACCTTACAATGAGTGTAATATCATCACAACAGCATAAATGAGGATTAATTACTGCTTTGCAAATCCTGGGAAAGGCTGGGCATGGGAGAAGCACCTATAAGGTACAAATCGCTGGCATTTACAAATTGCACTGAATTGCCCAAGAAGGAGGGAAGACAGAATTCCCTTCCCAGCTTCAAGCTAACAGCCAGCAAATGGACCATTTTCCAGTCTATCATCCTTAATCAGCATGAACCCACTCTCAGAATTAATTTCTCCGAGAATGTGAGTGACAAAACTCACAGCTCAACAAAGCTATTTAAGATACTCACTGCTTGACAGGGGAAGGATGGGGAGAAGATAAATGCTAGCAGGAATACTCTGTACTTTCAGAGAACTTTGCTACATCTCACAGTACCCATGAGCATAGGAGTTGTCACAAAAAGCAACAGGAGTCTTGTCTCTGATTTTATCCAACTTAGACATGAAGCATTTTATTTCACAGAAAGGTAGAGAAGGGCAGATTCAGTGTCTTGACAAAGTTAACAGGAAGCAGTGGCCGAATCATGAGCAAAAAGCAAGGACCCCATCCCTACCTCCTGCTTTTAAGCATGGGGCAACTTTCTGAAAGCACAAAAAAAGACTTAAGTCCCTATTGCAGACTGCTGTCATAACTGAGGATAAAGATGGAGGTGTAACCAGGAGAACTGCAGAAGAAAAGTCAGGCTCAATTGCATCTTCTTTCCTTCCAATACCACAAAATGAAAAGTCAGTTCTTACAATACAGTGGCCAGGCGTGGTCCCTATTACCTTTGGTTAATTCCATATGTCTGAGAAGGAAATCAGCTCTAAGCCGGTTAGACTTGCTAAATGAGATTTGTCTAAGGCCCCACCCCCAGCTGCAGAGTCATGCACCAAAGATTCGTCATTCTTTTAGGAAGATGCTGCTTGTCTGGACACTCTTAGTAATGGTCAGCAAAATACAACCATCTAACAACTGATACATAATATTCCCCTCTTGAGCAAAACCCCACTCAGCATCTCCCAATCTCCAAGGAGCTCCCAGTCTACATCCAAACCAAGAGACCAGTAGGGATGGTACCAGCAGGATTCCTTTTCTCCAGCTTCTGATGAGCAAATGATGGACACGCACACTACGCTGGCACCTCCAGCACCTTTACACCCTGGTCCACGATGTTTACTCTCCAGAGACTCCAGACTCATCATACTATCTTTAGTCATGCTAAAAGGGACACAGACTTGTTGCTGGTAAGATAAAACAGCCATGAAACCCCAGTCAGACAGCTATTTACTATCCTGCTAGTTATGCTTAGTTAGCTCTGTTTTAGGAACAGCAAGATTTTCCAAATCACAGCTCTGATTCATGCAGCCTGTGGTGAACACCCAGGACACCTTTACGAAAAGACTACTAATAAATTACCATGCCAACTGTTTGACTCAGAGAAAATGAGATTAGAACTGCTACATATTGGCGTTTTGACTTCTGAATATTTGCTGGCTCATAAAACCAGGAGTTGTCTTTAAAGCCTACACTGAATAAAATTATCTACCCCTTTCCTGAAACTACAGTGGCATTTGCTAACGCTGTCAGCTTTTATGTGAAGTCAGTGTTCCTGCAAGGAGTCACACTGACAGCTCTGGTCTTTCAGTAACTGCTTTCCAGTAACATCCAACAGGAAAATAAAATTGCCCAGTATTTTCCATCTTTCAGCATACACCGGCCCCAAGAGATGGGCATGTGCTATGAAGACAGCTGCGCCTATCCAAAATATTCACTGGCACAGCTGGACACACCTTCCAGCATTCTGGGTATGGCTCACTTCAGAAGATGAAGCCGGTTTGGCTAAAAGGGAGAAAACTGCTTGGAAATCTGAAGGCAGGAGACGGATTGGGTAATGGTGACCACGAAACGGCAACACCGACTATTCAAATATAAGGAAAAAACAAGTAGAGCAGATTAAGGGTAGTGAATCTTAAAGGAAAAAAGATTTTAAGCAACACCACACAGGGCAGCAGGGTTTTGTGGGCGGCCAAAAAAGCGTAGAAAAGCTACAAGTGCTAGAGATGGAATAAAGCTACAAACAGAAACTAATCTATGGCAAAACAAAGCTGGGACATATTTTATTATTAAAAAAAACAAACAAACAACCCAAACCAACCACACACTAATGAATGAAACCACTGACACTGTGAACTCACAGGAGATGAGGGAAATCCTAATGCACTGCCTGGAAGCAAGTAGACAACCACCAACCACCATAAAAACGAAAGAGGATGAAAACCACACAGGGAACTAGAGACCTGTCAGCCTAACTCAGATCCCCAAAACAAATTGTGAATTAATTATAAATACCTGAAAGACAGTTAGATGACCCAAATCAGCAGATCTACTTCTGTAAAGAACCAACCAAGTCCAACTGGTCTGATCTAGTTTTCTGTTACGGTATAGCAAATACTGGAAAAGGACAGTGCTTGCTACACTCTCCAGGGGGCTGAATGAGTGCTCAGAGGGGTCAGCCTGAGGCTCACTTCTTTGCAATATTCTTTGTGACTAACCACAAGAAAGCACTGATCTGAGAGAGTTTACAAGTATTTCATCAGGTTCTAAGTCATCCAAAATCAACGCCATGAAACTCACTGATTCAAAGCGCTACTGTAATGCTGCTACAGAGGCAGCAAAAAGAAGTATTTCCACACAGAGCTTCATCCACCAACATCTCAGTTGAATCCCAACAGGCTTGAGCCCAGGTACACACCAGTGCTGCAGTGCAAGCCTACATTCCTCTCTGCTGGGCTGACTCTTAGGTGGAGCCAGTCACGCTCCACAGTAAAAGCAAAGTGAATCACTGGATATCCAGCTTCCACAGTCAGTTTTCCAGAGCTCTTCTGTCAGAGCTGTCAACCTCATACTGTTAACTGCTGTCTGACACACAGACATGCCTTAGCAGAGGAGATAATCCTCCAAAGCATAAAGCCAGCAGTTGTCCAACATGTCTGAAAGACTTGCAAAGGAGATTTAGGCTCATCTAACTAAATGAGGAACCTTCTGAATCTGCCCACTACCTTCACTGGACAGTCAAAAAGGACTAGGTAAACAGGATGGAGATATCTCAAGGAACCTGCCTCCAAGGTCTGCGTTTTACCTCCTGCAACATCTTGCAACCTTGTGCATTTACCTTTCTTTGATCTGCCCACTTCAGATAATGCACGGTGCAAGATTTTGGCTGTTCACCTGCCTGCATGGGGATGAAGCTGAGCAGCAGGAGCTGTGGATGTACCCTGGCCCTGAAGGTACACTAGGCTCACATTTTGAATGGAGGTTCATATTTGAAGCCTACTGGTACAGCAGCCTGCTCATACAGTCTGCGTGAAAGAAGAGCAGAATAATCTTCCATTTCTTTAAAAAGCCAGAAATTTCAAAGCTCACTTCATCTCTAATTGGCCTAAGATCTTTCCTCATCTGCTGTGGTACTTTTGAAAGGCCTTCTTAGCACGTGTAGTGAAATGGAAAGTTTAATGAGTTCTAAAAATTCCAGAATATTTTAGATTTGAGCCCTACATAATTTCTCATGTGTAACAGAGCTAAGTGGCAGTAACGTAACAGGTCTGTGGGGCACCTTCCCTGCTGTACAAAAAAGGAGCAGACACAAATTCAACACCATTAATGGAAGCTGAGAACCTAGTTTTCCAGGAGCACAAACCCTTTTCAACCTTAATCTCCCAGTTTCAGAGACAAGAATTCAGACCAAAAGTACACTGTGCACTGTCAGTATTTCTGCAGCAACAGAATCTCAAAGTTTCTGTTTAGTTCTTTGACTGATCCCGTCACACATTTTTTAATGCTTGAACACATTTTCAAAGGTGCAACTCAAAACACTGCAAGGGTACAACACTGCAAGAAAATATGCAACAAAACCCCTGATGCTCTACCCCTGCTCTTATTCAAGCAAATCCTTTATCCTCATGACAAGGTACTTCTGCCGGTACAAACCTGCAAATTCTGAATTGTTTTCCACTCATTCATAGGCAATGGCTTCCTCATAGCAATTCTGATTTCCGGGAAATTTATCCAGGATCTATATAGTTACAAGCAGAATTAAAGCACGTCCTTTTATTATCTGCTCTTACAAATTTTCAGTTTATTGGCATCAATACTGTTAACATGGTTGAAAGCTTTCTGCAAATTTGCCTGAAACTTCTGGGTGGGACAGATCAGTGCAGCTCTACCAAAGTGCCACAAAATGCCACTGATTCACAGGAGCTAAGGATCCATCTTGGACATTTGTCTCAGGAAAGCACAATGCGTTATTATTCTCTTCTCCTCAGTAATGAAAATATGCTCTAAAAGTATCTTTGCTTTCTTCTTCTGCCACAGAATCTACACTACAACCTTCCCATTCTTTCCATAAACAAGTCCTTGAATGTTTCTACTGTTATTCTTGCAACATCTGGTCCTGAGCCCATAAAGCAATTTAGATCTTCACGACTGACCCCCCCATTACCACACACAGCCCTGCCAACCACAATGTTTCAAGAGGAAGTATTAAACCAAGTCTCCCTCTGTCCTACAGGCTCCTACTGTTTTAATGGCCAAACACCTCCCCGTCTACAATCTTTGCCTTCCCAGTTCTTGTACAATACAGCCAAGGATTAGTTACCCCAGTGCAGAAGGGTAACTGAGGCACAGAGATGTTATTTACTGCAAGTTCCCAATAAAGTATTTATAAACATGTGCAGACCTCAGCTGATGCTACAGGTACTTGGCAAAAATGCTCACAGAAGCTAGAGTTTTGGAAAGTCCACAAGCAACACTAGTTAGGGGCTAATAGTTTCAAAAAGACCTCCTTAAATACCACCATAGGCAGCTTCTTTCAACAACTGCAAGTCAAAAACATAATGCAAAGCATCAATAATATACAGATGAAAAAAACCAGCAGCCAAGTGGCACTCCTTTTTAAAATCAAAATCAATTTAAGGCATTCGTATCAGAAATCAATAAGAGTTCTTCTGGAGTTTCTAAGTGTGGGAATATATGAATGATTACTTTGGGAAAGCTTATTTCATAATTAGATAACAAGTCGATTCAATTCGTTGTAACCTAAGCTTTAAATACTCAAGTGGGCTGATTTGATAAATATGAATCTTGAATAAAGTAAAAAGACATCTGCCCTTCTAGACAAGAAAAAGTTAAAAAATTAACTCTCCTGTGCAGTTTGAACTCCAGCTTCCTGATGCACAGGTTTTAATTATATGACCACAGTGCCTTTCCTTGTATCTTCTGAAAAAAAATATGCTGCTCCTCACTCTTAAAGAAATTAAAGCTACTCCGGGGAAGAAGAAGGTATCAGTAGGATAGCTCCCTCTGGCACCACAATTCGAAGGAATGTAATGAAACAAGAACTGGGGATTAGCAGAGGAGTGTGCAGGTGTGAGGGGGACTGCCTCAGAGCCAAAATGGAACATCTCGGAAAAGAAAACTTATTTCCCAGCCTCTGCCCAGGTGTCCTACCCCCGTCTCTGTGCCCAAACTGCTCACAGAGGGTCAAAGCCGAGTGCTGATGATCCCACGGTGAACCCAAACAGCTCCCACTGGACACCTACAAGTAGGGTTACTTGGACACTAGAAGTTTTTTCCAGCTCCACAGTAGAAGTGCCTCTCTCCATTTCACTGCAGGCTTCAGAAATATAAGTTCCTAAACACTTGACACAGCAAGATAATTTGACAACGACTGACATGGAAAAGTCAGTATTTTCAGCGCCATCTTACATAGTTTGCATAAAGCAAGAAGAAGGAAGACATGCACTGAAAATACAGGAGAAAAGCAAAACCACTGAGTAGCAGTTCCCAAACGGAGCAACATCCGTATCATGCACTTAATGAGGAGGGAGTTCCGTGGAAACAAGTAATAATGTGACCCCATAATTAAAGACTGCTTTATAATACGTATGCAGAAGGCTGCCACAAAGACTGCGCAAACACCCTTTATTCCAGTATTTCCTGAACTGAGCCATTTCACTCGGCAATGTTAAAAGGTTCCTTTAACAGCTTTTTCAGTCTGTGATACATCATGTAGATGGAACTGAGGTCAAGTGCATTAAGAATCTGAGTAACATTCTGTGCTGCAGCATGACAAAAGAGGCACTGTCTGAGCTGCAAGGGCTGACTAGCATTCGATCTATTTCTAAAGCCATACTAGAAACACATGTGGAAGTGAACAGAACTTGGAATTCATTTTAAAAACTTCTTAAATGAACAGGGTGTTTAAATTCTGAATAAAATATATAAATACTAAGTCTTTGGTGGCCTCCCAGATCCTGTATGAACAAGAGCGGCATCCCAGAAACAGCACATTAACAGCACTACCCACTCTGAAGGTTAACTGGGGAAGGCAAGGACACACAGCAGGGCTTTCTGTCTGCCTTACCAAGAGACCTCAGTCACAACTAACAATGGCAAAGTCATTCAAATCTGACTTAGAAACCCCATTTTTAAAAGATTTATTAACTTTTAATTAGTAGGCACAGGCATCACTCTAGTTTTAAATAATTCTTGCTTGGGAAGTGGCATTATCTCTATTGTATTGTATTTCAGCCAAGGAAAAACGCACTTTTTCCTTTATTAATAGGGCTGACACTCTAACATAATTAATGAGTAGCTTTGAATGTGATCTTTTAAAACCCTCTATTCAGGATTGGAACACTGATTGTAATTATAGGTGCTGAGCAAAGAGCTTGTCTTAGTACATTTCAAAATGCTACATATATAATTCACCCCCAGCTTTTTTTTTCAAGACAGATTTTCAGAGGTTTGAGGGGCTTTCAGAGTGGAGAGATTTGATTTAATAGGGACTGGTCACTCAAAGCAGATACTCAGAAAAGTGCTCCAACAGCCCGAAGTTGACTGCTGTAGCAACTATTCCTATGAGCAAAAAAAGGAAACTGGGCACTGACATAGAAAGCTGTGATTGTTAAAATAGTCCTTCGTCGCTTCAACAGCCCTGTTGACCTCCGTGGGTCTCACTACATAACCATCTGTAAAACCAAGTCGTACTGAGCACAGGGCTGAAGGGATCCCATGCAACATTTCCACTGACACTTTCTGGTTCTGGAGTAATGTCTTTGACAGACTGGGTGGTTTTTTTTTTTCAAAAGATATAAGGAAAGCACTTGGGAGCAAGCAAGTACAGCTGCAGCATGAAATAAATTAGAATACAATTGTCAAAACCCTAGACCATGTGTTGGTTTGAGATAGAGAGGGTGTCTGTCAATGGTAACCTAAGGCAGAGGCTACTTGGAGTCATTACATTCAGGATTCATAAAAGCAGAGGGTTTATGAAAGCTGCACAAGTTCCGGTCCTCAATATTTGGGTGTGCATGTATATGTCTGCACGTATATATTTACACAAAGAAATTACACAAACTTTTGTTTTTTTAAGAGAGATAGGAAAGGAAAGCACATGGAAAAGGAGAGGCAGTCAGGACACAAACATCTAAAGAGCAAATATACTAAAAACTAAACATCTTATTCAATTACAATAGGTTCTACAAGCATTTTCTGAGCACTGGCTCCTACAAGCACAAGACTGCTACTAAATCAGAATGACCACCTTTCACTCCAAGATGAAACCAAGAGCACAACTGATTTGAGCCTTCATGCCATGTCAATTTATACCTGCAAAGCATGGAGCCATGGTCCCACTTTTAAGGAGATTTCTTTTTCTTTAATCCCGTCATAGTAACTCTGACACTGATTCCCCCCGCAGAGGCTGAAGTGCACACTAACTCAGGAAAACGCCTTGTGCTATCTGCCAAAGACTGAATCAAGCTAATCAGCAGTGTGCCGATGCATGCTGATGTTGACACTTGAAGGATCACTAAATATTTAGTTCAACTGTTTAATCCTTTAATGCTGCTTCCCATCAATCACGGAGCTCACTGTAATTGCAGGTTTCAAAAAGCACCAATAAGATCATTAACAGAGCAATGCAGAGGACAGCACAACAAGAAAAGGACTTCAGATGCCAAATTCTTTCTATGCAAAGCCTAATGCCTGCAGACTCCTCGTATGCATCAATGTCACCCCCAGCGCAGAATTACCCGCACGTGGTTCACAAAGGTACAAGCTGCAAGAGGACACTGCAGCATAAATCATTTCCTACGTGCAATACCAGTCCTTAAATTTAGGTACAGGCACCTCAAATTGCAGAGGCTGAGTCCGGAAACTCCCCTGCTGACCATGTGGTTGCTGGGCATTTGAGCCAGGGTCTCAGTTCTGCTGCTCACCTCTAGTAAACCTCTGTCTCCAGCAGCCCGTACTGACCCTGCTGAAAAGAGCCCAGAACACATGGGAGTTGCAGGAAACTTGCCTTAACTCTGCAGTCTCACTGTCCCCTTCCACACTCACAGCTGTAGCTTTTCTCCACCACATACAATGAGCACAGAGTTTTTAAGAGAAGAATTTACCCTCTCTTACTGGTAAGTCCTACCACATCCAATTTTCACTTTCTGTCTGCATTATACTAGCTTTATGTTTTAGGCTTTCCTCCCTTTCGCCCCTCGCAAATTCCTGTGCAGCATTTTGCAACCTCTCAGCACTGTAGAAAAATCCATTCCTACGACTGTCTCTCCACAGGTAACACCACTTGAGTAACATCAGTGAGACATACACTGGCTGTGGGTAGCTGGACACCTTTGACCAAGACATATTGAGGCAAACATTCTCTAGGATGCTCAGGCAACAATCTTTAGGGTGCTAAATTACGTGAAAACTATATAGAGCAAATAAATATATGTTCTTCTGCCCAAGTCTAAGGATTTTTCCCACTTCCTGCCTTCATATGTTAAAAGTGGGATCTTCCCCAGACATACTAAACCCAGGAATACTGTGGGATATATGGGACCCATCAGGAAGCACACATGCTGTCACGTAACCCCGATATGGGTGTATACACCACCTAAAGTCAGTGTTTAAAACGAGCTGTCTCAGTGCTCATGTAACTACATCATCGTCCACCTGGACAAACTCCAGTGTTACAGAATTTATCCCTCAGGTTTCCATTCTCAGCAGGCTGCTCTGCACCTATTCCTCTGATTGCCCCTGTCTCCTTGCAATCCTTAAGTACTTTTCCCCTACACCATTTACCCGTAGCAGAGTGCTGGCATAAGGCCAGCTACTGTCACCCTTGTCAGTGCTTTGTCTTCCTACTGCTTCCAGAAGTCTGAGGAAGATGAAAGCCAAAGGGCTGTAACAGTAGAGGGGAACCATCACCACTGAACAGAGAAGAACTCCATGACTTCTGCTCTCTTCTTAGCACTGTCATCTCAGCTGTTCCACATTACAAAACTCCAGATATAAAACACTCATATCCCAATACAAAAATTACCTTCCCCATCAGCTGACTGCCAAAGAGTCCCACCATCCGTGGCCCTCAGGCACACATGGGATGTGTGCACTAGAGAGGCAAAATTTCTGTGCTAAAGCCCAACAGATAACATGGCATATCTATAATTATCTCACATAGAACGCTTCTGCACCTGACCACGGAAGAAAGAACATTCAACAGAGCAAATCACCGCATAGTAACCAACAAACAGCCATCAACTCCAATGCAGTCATGGTTACATACAAGGGTACACTGAGCTGATGATGTCTTTAAGGCTAAGGCCTATTTTGCACTGCCTCCAGATCAAAGGCAAATATGCCAGCAGTAATGGTAACTGAGCCAAAGAACTGGGTAATTCTGCCCTAAGGAGAGAGCATTTGGTGCATCTTGTGCAGCACAGATGAGTTATCTGGCCTAGGCAGAGCAGAGGATGCACCACGACAGCGTGACAGGTCTAACACCACTGCAGCAGAACTAAGCGGTGCTGCAGGGCAAGCACGACAACCAGCAACGCATTCAGCACACAGGACCTGGTCATGGAGTCACAGCCAGTGTGTTTTCTTTCGTCCACATTTACTCAGCAAGCACTACCCTTAAGACAAGGCACACAACCAAAGCAGAACTTCCCAACTGAGACCACAACTGAAATACTAAATCAGGTAAACAAAACAAGCAAAGAGAACACACCTTGCCATCCCCCCGTCAGGGAATGTTTTCGTTTGTCCTTTCCTTGAAGAATTAATGTTGGGTAAATAAAAAAAAGTGGTAGCTGGGGGTTTATTCATTTCCACATGTTTTAACCTTAGCATGATGAAAATGATTTTCTTGTAATCTATCCAGTGTTGACTTTGATGATGTGAATGGACAGCTTTGCTTTCACCATTCATACCAATTCTGGTTCCTAATCAACACTAAATATCCACCTATATATTTTATCCCTGTCGATCTCTGAATCATCTGAATTATTCAGTAAACTGCTATAAGAAGGATTTGCTTAGAGAAGATTTGCTAAACACGGCACATATGGAATTCATTTCAGTCAAGTATTTATTTTCTTGTCAGATTAGAAAATAAATTGATAAAATTACTCTTGCTTTCCAAGACAACGGATGTGTCACACTAATTCTTTACACTTCTTAGCTTCAGGTGAGAGGTTTTCAAAAACATGGGAGCATGTACAGACCACAGTATGCAAATTCCTAATCACTTCTCAAAAAAAGTAAACCTTCTAATATTCAGTGCCTTTAGAACAGAGTAGCAAGACTACTTGTATCCAAAACAGGACCTAGAACTGGGTCTTACAAACCACATTCTTTGATCACCTGTAATTCATCAAGCAAAATCTAATTCTTTAAACAACTGGCACAGAAGAGTATCCTGCATAAAATATGGGGAAGGCAGCTCCCTCTTGCAGCAACAGCAACAGCCTCTGAAGGAAAATAAAAGTGAAAAGGTGGTTGTGGCCTGGTTAATCCTCTAATTAAATAAACTTTTAACAGCTCTCCGATGATGCGTAATACTGGTGGAAGAATTATGCAGCTTTTGTGAAAAATTGTAAGTTAAATCTGCTTTTTCTTCTGGGCTTTTGCGGAAAATTCTATTCTTCAGCTCACCATCAAAAAGATATCAATTTTTCTTTATAATACTTTCACAAAACTTCAAAGCTCATCAAAGCAGCAATCTTCCAATTAAAAAAATGTGGTAGTGGTGACATTTAATCACATTAAGGTATTTAAAACAACAAAAATGTCACTGGAATTCATTCTCTCATTGCAAATACCTCACCATGTGTTTCCAGAGCTTTGCCCATCTACAACAGTAGATGCTCCCTACCAAGAAACCAGACTTCCAAATTACCTAATATTGCAGGAAAGCATCCACTCACACTCACGAATGATGCTTTATAACAGGAAGAAGAGGAGCCTATAAACTGTATGTGCAATTTCCAAAAGACAGATTATATTCAACACCAGACAACAGGTACGTAAGAACAACCAGAACAACCAGAATTGCTCATTCAAACTGCATGTTACAAAGGGAAATAAAGTATTTTCATATCATGATCCATTTGACAATAACCTTCCATGTTCATTTCCAGCAACACAGGGCAAAAAAGGCGCATAATTCTGGTTATTATTATACTACAAACAATGTCTGTGCTTGCAAGTGTCCTTGTGAAAAAGTGCACAATGTACTGCTTTTTCCGCAAAGGCCGTGGGGAAAAAGAAAACCAAGTATCTCAGTACTTTCTTGCTGTAACTCAAAAAAGGGCTAATTAACAGGGCTGCCTCACCAGCTGTCATAAAAACATTACCTCTTTTTAGGCTTACTGCATATTTACATATTTAAAACTTTTAAGCAGGTAGAGGAGAATGCATTTTTTTGATAAACCTAATTTTATCCAGATACAAAAAAACTACCATGGGAATACACTCTTTTTCAATTATGTCATCTGCACATTACAACAGGTAAAGTCTTGGAAAAATGTATTAGACAAAACCAGCAAAAACCTATTTTAACTCGAGTCTCCTTACCTTTCGGGGCTGATTGTTTTGCTTTGATCGGATAGAAAAGATTGAGATTTTTGGATTTCAAGCTGCTTGCAAACAATGTGCAAGTAGTTCAGTGGAAAGAAAGAAGGAAAAAAAAATCACAAAAAAAATTTAAAAATAAGTAATTTCCTCTAGATTATGCTAGTGAAAGCTTGCCATCCTTAACAATGCTTGTATTATTCAAGCCATCCTCCCTGTGTTATGTAAAACTGATTTCTGCAACAATGCTATACTGTATCTTTTAATTAAGATATTTATTAGTAATTATAAAATCCCGTTCCCACGGAAAGAAGAATTTATATGGCTAGATAAATTTTAAAATACTGGTTTTGAAACTTGCCCATCAGACACAAACGTTTCAGATTCTTTTCTAAATTAGCTCTTACAACAACATGACAAACTCTGAAAACATTTCCAACCATTTCAGTGTTGCGCAGAGCAGATGTAGCAAAGAACATGATCTGCAGCTCTCCTTCAGCCTGCCGTTTGCATGCAAAAGCCAAACAGGCTTAGAGTTTTCAAGATCTCTGCTTTCTATTTCATACACTGTCCCTGGCAATTATTATTCCTTAGATCTCGAGTTTTCCCAATGGAAACCGCTCAATTTCTTTTATCAAACATATCACAGTTTTAACAGGAGATTCTACATTCAAACCATTAAAGGAGCTTCCTTTGCAAATAGCAGCCTTCTGGGGAAAAGCATTTTATTCACTCCTTTTGTTGTTCTTACTTTGTTGTTGACGCTACTTAATTCACCACAAACAGATGTTTGACAAGTGTCTTGCCCTCTACCCCAAATCAATGTTTTGAAACTAGAAAGGATATCAGTACTTTGGTGGGGGTTTTTTCCCTATGAGAATTTGCAGTGTATTATACAGTAGCAAACCTCACCAGCTTAAAGCTAAAAAAATCAGTATAATGGTACAGTGGCTGAGGTGGCCATAACTTCTCCTAAACTGTCTTTTTTATGGCATCTCTCTGAGGTCAGCAATAGGTGCAGACAAAGTAGGGCACTCCGCCCAGACAACCCAGCAGGAAGAACTGGATATTCCTCAGAGCAATCACTGCAGAACTGGGAACCTGACCACAGCTTTCCTTTCTATTCTCAAATGAAAATCAATATGAGGAAAGATAAGATATCTCTTAGAAGTGCATGTATTTACTTTATATTTTACATCTGTTTGTTCTGTGCTCTTCTAAAACACACAAGGTTTTTGGCTCTATCACACGCTACAATCTCAGTGACTGGGACAGCTGGGATATCCTACTCATTTCTTGACCCTTCCATCATTTTCCATCGGCACAGCCACTCTTGGCCATTCAGGCAGCCACAATATATTATAGCACCTTATTCCCACTTACTGCTGAATGATCAAAATGGTATTTCAGAAGTACACGATTACAACATTTAAAAGGAACAACAGACATTTGAAAAGATAAAATAAACAGAGTTGGTGGCACAGTGCCATAGCATCATTCCACCTTGTCTCCTGGGTGTGAGAAGTGCACTCCCTACAGCACATGCCCTGCTTTTCAGGCACTGTTTACACCTACAAATGGTCTTCCCAGCAGGTTACTTTTTACGAAGCTTGATTTCACTTTAGGTGTTATTTGAGAGAACACCTCAAAGTGTACCAGTACAAACTGTTTCAACTCTCAGTTCATAGAAATTACAGACACTGATGTTTGCCTGGCCCTCTCCCCGTACCTGCAGCACATGCCTGTAAACCTAAAACAGGTTTTTAAAAAAACAAAGCAGTGCTACTGCAGCCTAATCTATGCTGGCACCTACATGGCCTCAAAGGTAGGGTCTGAAACACAACCAAAGGAACTTCCCAGCTTTCAGAGTCCTTATCACAGCTGTACCCAGAAGCCTCACTGACACCAAGTCACAAGTAACAGAGCAGGCTCCTGTGTGACACAATCCTAAGGTGGCTGCTGTGACCACACGGCCCAGAAAGACACTTGGCACTGCATCCCAGCAGCTCTGCAGCTGCAACAGTGCAGCATTTGCACATGGGCTAATTCTTCACATCTCCATCAACATCCCCACTTTTGGGTCTTGGAATACATCAGGGATCTTTGCATCATACTGCATCCCATTTCATTAGCTACATACAATCACCAAAATGATGTTCATACACAAAACAAGAACTAGACTGAGGCTTTCCACGATCCAGGTGTAATTTGGTGTACTATTCCTGAGAGCAGAACTCCAAGCCTTTGTTTTTATTCTTTCACAGAACTTCAGGGCACCAGAAAAATACAGTTCTCTCTCAAAGCACACAGATCGTTAAATAGCATTTGTCCTTGTTCAACTTAATTTGCAAAATCCCAAATCCAGTTTTACAACTGATTTTAAACACATCTGTCATCCAGTGGGCAACATCTGCTGCACGTTGCTGAGCCTGCTTCCACTGTACAGGAAGGGAGACTTCCTGTCACTGCTGCTGCCACCTCTGGAACTGGGTTGGTTTTCTGTTAGAAGGTCGTCTTGGCCAACACACACCCACGTGGCGTGTGCACAAGTAAAACCACTTGTGTCACAGTGCAAAGCTAAGCCCAGCAGCAACCCAGTCGCACACAAATTTTCACCAGTCCTCCCTGCAAACCTGACTCTTCATCTAGCTCTCATGAAAACAACGATAAGGGGATTAAAAGCACAGATGTCTCACTGCCTTCCTCTCCCCACCCTTAAAATCGGACTATCAGGCTGGTCTGATTTATTTAAAAAACAAAAAACTACACACACACACACCCCCCCCAAATAAACCCAACTTGTTTGCCAGCATGTACTACATCTGGTGATGTCAACAGTTTTAGGCAAGTCTTTAAACAGTTTTGGGCAGGTGATTTAAAGATCATTAAGAAGAACTAGATGCAGTGTTTGAAGGGGAAAAGTCCTCTCCCATTCAAATGCAGATAAAATAGAAACTGGTTGACACTAATATAAACTTAATTAGACTCTGTAATAGTTAGGTTAAAACATCATTCGGGTGTCCACGGCTGTCTGGCGTATTTAGGCTAATGTGCATCACTTATTACTCTCTGACCTCTCTTTTCAGAAGTGCCCAGCTGCGTACTATGTTTCTCGGCCTGTGGAAATGACAGGACGTGGCTATTCAACAGGACCTAAGAACCAATGCTGTGGCAAAGAGGGGAGTGGAGTAGGGAGACACTACAGCAAAAAAAAAAAAAAACAATAAACACAACAATCCAAAAAGAAAAAGGTGAAGAATTTTGATGAAGAAGGTAAACAACTACTGCAGGTCCTCTGGTAAGGAATTATTTCAGTATAGAAAGATGCAGCACAAGGACTGATTTGAGAGCACGCTCGGGTATGGTGCAGTGTGGTGAGCAGCTGGTACGACATCATGCCTCATTACCCACCAACACTAATGCAAACACCTCACACCTGATCCTCCGTCGCTTGGAGCAGAGTTCACAGTTCTGCCATTAACACAGGAGCTGCTGCAACACACTTCTTAAAAAGTACCATTAGCCAAAGTCGTATGTTTTCAGCCCCTCTGAAAGCAACTGAGACATGAAAGCACTACAATTTTTCAGACAGGTGTAAGATGCCCACCAGAAAGTCTCATTTACTTTGCTGAACCTTTGCTCTTAACTCACTTTGCAGTGAGACCTCTGTTCCCATCGCCAAAGTGTTTTGGAGATTCACTGCTTTTCCTCTGTCTTGAAATCACACCTGCACACACCTCGATGCAGCCTATTACAACTCAACAAAAGCATATTATTTTATGGGTACAAGCTCCAGCTTAGAGCTAAAGCTTACCAGGAAACCGCACAATAGCTCCCAACGACACATTATACCACTGTTGCGGAATTTTCCAGAACACAAGTGGGACACCCAGAGCTCAGGTCTATCCACACTGCTTGCTGGGACAGACCATACTTCTCACACAAAAGGGTGCAATCATTTGAGCTTCAAGTGATGAAACTCCCTACCAAGAAGAAAATATAATAAAACATCCATAAGTGACTCAGAAAGCTGAGCTCAAGTGAAAGGTAAAATCCTCACCAGGTTCTGAAAACAAACTTGAGTCTCTGTGTAGCAAGAGTATCCAAATGGCTGCAGAGATTGGTCTAGTGTCATGCTATCCACATAGTTAAATGAATGACTGGAAGAGGAAGATGTTTCTGACCCCTCACTTCAAGTGACTGCAACTCTGAAAAATGAAATAGGTTGTTAAGCAGCCAGAACATCTTTAACAAATCACTGGCATCATCTGGTCAGACAGTGAAACCTAAGAACCCCATCTGACTGTATCAGACTTCTCAGGACAACTGCTTATGCCTGCACACATGAACTGTCCAGTTGCTGCCAGGAAGCATGTCATCTCCCACACAGGGGCAAGACAAGTCTAAGTCTGCAGAGAAAACCTAGTAATGAGAAAGGGTACAAACTACAGGAAAAATTCCTAACCTGCCAACAAGAAGTTAAATGACTCATCAGTTGTGAACCCCCCTGGACTACGGCAGAGGCGAATGCCCTTGACCGTCACCTGGCACGTGGAATCCTTTGCCAACAAGGGCAAAGCCCTGAAAGAGCTCTGCCTACAACACAGGGGAACACCTCTTTCAACAATTACAGGTTGGACCGACCCATTTCATTTTCAATTCACCCACTCACCCCCACCAGTATTGCCAAAAGTCTTTTAATCTCCCTTCCCAAACTGCCACAGAAATGAAGAGGAGCCAAGTATTAGCTGAGGTGGCTGCCTGCAGGTGCTGCTAATGGCTCTGACCACAAGCATTTCCCAAGACTGAAATGCAAACACTTGCTCTAAATAGAGAGCTGGATTTAAACTGCAAGAAAGATTAAAAGAAAACCAAAACAGAAACGCAAAGCTGGCCTTCCTATACTGCCTACAAAAGAAAACACGTCTGTGGCTCTCCCAGCTGCTACTCCCCAGGCACCATAAACGCACTGTCTCCTACTGGGGCTGCCTCCCCACAAGCGGTCAATCCAGCTACTCACCAGAATTTGTTGAACCAAGCTAAGTTAGCAGAGTTACTACTACACAGTAACTCAGTTCATCAAGTTGGGAGGGGGAGCCTGTAACACAGGTGGCTCAGCCAGGGCTGGGCAGCAGTGGCTGAAGTATTAACCTCTGTCCCAAGCACACGTGCTCCAACAAGGGGACAAACACAAGAACATTATTCTGGAAGGTACCACAGCATGGCCTATCTGCACCACTCTTCCCCAGGCCTCACTCTGCTGCTCCACCCAACCCTCGCGCAAATGGCCCATAAGAAATTCCGTGATAGCGCAATCCAGCCACTGACGGACAGAAATCCAGGTCACACTGTTCACACAGCTGGCCCTGCCAGTGGCACCATCAGCAAAGATGCCAAGGGCTGAACGGTCACACACCTCAAATGGAAATGGATGCTCACCCCGCAGTAACTGATTCAGTCACTGACGGAAAAATACGGGTGTATGAATTCATTAAATGTTCTTTCTCCATCTTTGAGGCCTGATGAATAATGAAAACTATGATTCACAAATGACTTATTACAAAAACAGCAAAACAAACACTAAGATCTGTTATTTACAAAGGATTGTTTCAGCAACTCCACACCAGAGTGCCAGTCTGGAGCCACCAGGTCCACCTCTGCACAGGGCAGTATCTCAAGCTGCATGTTTCCTATTCCTGTTTCTCTGTGCTTCCAGGACTATTCCACCCAGTTTCCAGAAGAGTGCAAAAATTCCTTTTCAAAACAGAATCACATAAATTAACTCTTCATATTAAATTCGTATTTGCTTTCCCTTCAGCAAACTGTGCACTCAGCATGCCAGACACACTATTGCTGGTTTACCAAAAGAAAAAAAACAAAAACACTCAAAGAGAGAATTATTGCAAAGCAGAGTGGAATGACTTCCCAGAGATCGCTTGGGTTTTGTGCAAGGCACCGGATCTCCTCAAGGCACAGGAAGAAGGGGGACCAGAGAGCCATCCCATATGCAGAGCCGCAGTGGGGGCACAGCTTCCCAGAGCAAATGCTCCTTTCCAAAGGACCCCAGCAGAACCTAAATGGCTGTTGACAGAGCACACTGCAGGATCGGGATCTGTATCCGTAAATCTCCAGCTACATGGCACCGTCACAGCACGTCTGCATGACAAAGAAGCCGGCTTTGATAAAAGCCATGGCATGCAGGGACACAACCTTAAATGTACCTGTGTCTCCAGAGGGGCAGATGGGTGCATGCCAGGACTTACCAACACTGCCCAGGCCCCTCACTTCCTGCACAGAGATAGGATTTGGAGACATGTGCGTTGTTTGCAACTACAGGAACGTTAAGCACACTTTTAAAAACACCCAGGCACTTTAAATAGTAAGATTTCAGGTGGCGGCAGCAAAACCAAATTTCTCCTATTGAGATGATACTTCTCACCTCAGAGATCCAACCCCAGACGACAGACTGATAGGATTTTTTTAATCTGATATAACCAAAATTTATTTTTGTTATGATATGGTTAAAGAAATCTACTCAGGACAATATATCTGAAGCCAACATCCAATAAGAATTTTTTTTTAATTGCCAAGTTATCATCAACCTGAAATCCCTAAAGAAACTGGAAGTCCCTAGAATGGAAACTACAGAAAAATAATATTCTGATATCTGAGCACAATTAATTTCTTTGGATGACATCAGACATTAAAGTAGATGTAATTACTGATTTTCTAAAGGTGTATACTGGTCTTTATCAGAAAATACTTGTTCCCAAGCACAAAACAAAAAACTCCTCTGACAGGTGGTCTTCACCACTACAGCCACCTGATCCAGGACCCAAGCCAGGGCTTCTCTATTTTTAGACATTAAATCAACTTCTATTAAACAGAATTCCTTTCTTTTTGAGCAGCAAAAACTGTTGCTATAGACGCGTACTTTCACAGTGATGGCAGAGATGAGAAATGGAGGAGAAAAAAGAAAAGAAGTAAATGCAAACTGATTAGATAACGTGAACACAACGCAAATACGCTGGAGACAAACTGAATGAGCACGAGGAAAAGTAAACTGAATGATAAGTTCACATGTTCTCTTCCTCTCTATTAAAATAAAAACTTAATTATGACTACCAAAGCTTTTTCCTTCATTCCACCTCATGAGCTGAAACAGTGAAACACTTTTTGAGGAGAAACAGTCCTTGTACTCAAGACCTAAAGACCTTTATCTTCCTTGGTCTTACACTGCATGGAGGGAATTAGGCCATCAACAACAACAATGGTGCCTGCCATCAAGGTCCTGGGACATCTCAGAGCAGACAGGGTCCTCAGACAGGTGGAGATTCACTGCATTTCACTCAGATTCTTTAGAAAATACCAACCTTGTAAGTTTTTGTCCCTACATCCATACCTGCAAGCACGTGGAAGGCCAACAGATCAATTCACAGAAGAACCAAACACTTGCACTCATTTTTTTGAAGACCCAGATTTTTCTAGCGGGAAGGATCCCATGCTCAAAAGCTGTTCTACAATCCAAACGATACAAACTGTAGTTGACACCACAAATCCAAGGGATTGGGAGACATATCACCTTATTACAAAACACTAGAAATTTTTGTTTTGAAAGTAGCATTAACAAAGATATCTCTTGCTGCATAAATTACAGGGAGAAGAACAAGCCCCGTTATCTACAAGGCACCATGTCAGCAGTTATTCTGACCCATGAGCTTTTTTGTTCATGCTAAGTCACCATTTGCCAGGACTCCTGAAATAGATTCGTAGCTAGTATTTTTTTAGGGTTTTTTTCCTCCTTACTGAGTGCTGAGGAGTTTTGGGCCCATCTGCCCCTGGCAGAGGCTCAGTGTAAAGCCTTTATATATCAGTACATCATAGAGAGCTAACAAAGAAATGCACAAAAGGAGCCTCCTACTCTTGGAGGGACACTGGGAGTCCCAGCTGGACCTCAGTTCCAATTAGCCGCTCCATGAACTTCTCACAAGAGAATGTTTTCTGAAAAAATAAATACATGCTCTGATTAAGTAAATCGTGAGGAGTTGATTTGCAATTCCACAACCCCCAAGGGACACCAAGACCAATCTCTCTGGTGTTTCATCTACAGTAATTTAATAGTTTACACTGTAAGACCTCTGGCCTACAATGAAGGCACCAGGACAAATCTTGAGTACGTTATTCACCCTAGTGCCCCTGATTCAAAGGCACTACTAGGCCAATTAAAGCAAACAAGATTTAGCAGCCCGCTACCTGCCCAAATGATTAGTACAGCAAGCTGTTTACCCTGCTGGGATCCACAGCTCCACAGCTAACAGCTTCCACCTGCGAGCGCCTTCAGGACAGGCTTGAAAAAAGAGGCAAAACTAAGTGTGTTCCTCCATTCACATTCCAATTCACTGAAGTCACTATGCAGTTTAAGTCCTGCTCTCACAAACAGAGACGTGCACTATAAGGTAAGCTTCCCAGATTCTCATATCCAGACTCCTGTGAGCTATTCTAAACACTGTGTTCCCTGCTCCCCTCGGGCTAGATTTTTTTGTTTGCTTCCCACATCCCTTTCCTCTGCTTGCTGGGAATTGAGTCGGTCATTATTATTTCAAGTAATGCTGCCCCTGCCCTGCAGCATCTCAGCCCTGTGGAACAGCAAAGCACTCTTTTAATGTAGAGTGCACTTGATAACAAGATTAATAAAAACTCCACAGCCATCTTGTATTGCATAGTAAGAGCACAAGTTCTTAACAATGGATAAAAGGAGAGCAACTAAACGCTGCTAAGAGTCCAGGCAGTTCTAAGCCTCTTCTGCTATGAATCAATCAAACTGGACAGCCTCTAGAAAGTCTCCATTTCCAGCCCACACTGTGCAGTGCCAAATATTCAACAAATGACTGTCCATGCTCTTTTAAAGAACTCAAAATAACCTGAACACTATCCACACAACTGTCACAATTCATTTTCTATACACAGAACCTCTTGATGTAAAGCATCTTCTTTAGATTTGCTTACCCAAACAAAACATTATACTGGGCTGGTCAATATGTTGTTGTAAAGCAAATGATTTGTGTAAACTGGTGACAAGCGTTCCTCACCACAGAAGGTGTAAATATAAGTGTGAAAAGTATTTTGTCTCCAATCACTATGAAAAATAAAGTTTCATCAAAGACTTCACTGTAACTTCAACGAAGACTTTAATACAACTTTTGAGATGTATTTCTATGGAAAATTCTGGATGTTTGTGCTAATTTTCAGGTTTTTCATCTAAATATCATCAAATATAAGGCAAAAAAACCTGAAGTTTACAGGTGAAACGATGCAACTTCAGTGCTTTGATGCAGAACACCTGAACACTTTTCAGAGCAACTGTGATTATGAGTAATTCTGCTGGAAATTCTGAGGAAATGATGAATGACTTGTAGAGTTCTCCAACTGGTTTTCTATGCACATGCTCCAGTTGATAAAATAGAACTTACATAACTAGCACAAGACAATTGAGCAATGAAGACAGAACAGGAAATGCCATTTGTGTCGTTAGCCAAAATGCTCATGTGGCATTAACGTTCTCAGAGAATCATCACAAGAAGTTTGTTCCTTTTTAGTTCCTTGAGAACAGAAGCACAAGTGTTTATAAGAATCAAGAACACCACCTTGTTTCTCCACCCACACGGACTTGGCAGCGTGTCCCAGTATTTTGTGATGTCAGCTTGGAAAAACCTGCATTGCATTGCTTCGGGGCCTCTGAGAAAATAAAAACAATTAAACTACACACTGATTTAAGACGTGCCCTTTTCTCCTCTGTGTGCCCTGCACTCAAAGAGAGACTTGTTGGTTCCCCTAACAAGTCTGGCCCCAATTCAGTTGCTGACTGGAGCTGGCTCATGGGATGAACGTTTATGATATGAACTGAGGAACATTTATGAGTCTATATGGTTACCTGGGCAGTGTGCAGTGCTGCCGGCACTGCAGCTGGGAACACTGGTAGGGCTTCAAGTACCTGCACCAAAAGTAATACTCTTGAGCTCAAAACCATTAAAGAAATTACAAAATCAACCAGAGACCTTTGCAGGACAGAGGGACTGCGAAGTGGTGTTTCTCCCAAAAGGCAGCACTGCCCTGCCTGCCCACACTAGTTCGGGAGGCGAGGCAGAGGAGGTGGCCGTCGTTTCCATAAGCATTCACAGGCGGCTGTCAGTCCGATGTAACACAGAAGTCCGGGAGCAGGGAATGCAGACAAAACCCTTAGTTCAAGCACACCTTTCCTCTCTGGATCTCTTGGCATCAACATAGTTCTCCCTATATATTTAGGAGCATCCCTCAAGCTTAGTGCACAATTAAGGCCATCCAAATCCGCAGGAGCAGATTGAAGCCTGCCTTTTTGTTAATACACCTACAGTTCTGAAATGTATACCCACAGCTTCTCTGCTAACATAGGCTGTTCCAAGCAAAGGATGAATTTTGCCCCAAAGGCTTGGCAGCTCTAAGGACAGTCCACAGCAGGGTGTGCACTGTTGGAAGGGCAGGAAAGGGAACAATTACACTGGTAAGAACATAATCACACTTTAGCTGCTAATCCTGCAATATAGCCTATGAGCGCAGACTCCTCGATATCCTTAATGAAGAGGAGTGCACCTCACAGGCATGCACTGATGCCACAGATACCTGTTTTTTGCTAAAGGACCAGGACTCAAAACACAACTGAAGAAAACACCTAAAACCAGATTTCATCTTTGACTGGAAAATGATAAAATTAAACTTCAACACAATAACTCAAAATTACCCAGTAGGCAACAAGTAGTAATTCAGGCACAGATTTCACTTCTACCTAAACAGTAAATCCTATTTGGTGGTGTTTAACCAAGTGATCTTCCATTGACACATCAAGATTTATAAAGTCTGCTAGCTGTTTTACTGGAAAATAACTCTCCTAGTAAGATTTCCAGAGATTACAGTCTGGGCTAAATTGTTGTACTGTCAAGTCCACAGAACACCACATAAAGAAACAATTACCTTTGAAACACTGCAGTTTCTGATCCAGCACAAACCAATCTCCCTCTCCATGCTACTTCTGTGAGTACATGTCAATGTTCATCTCTGTGCATGCATATCCGCATAATTACATTTTTAGATGAATTTGCCTGCTTGTGTTCATGGCCCAAATGGATAGAAAACCTCCCTCCTCTATCCCAAAGTCACCATACAAGTTACATGCAATAATGTACAAGCAACCTTGAAGGATCTGTACTTTCTCCCTTTAATAGAAGATGCAGAGCTCATAGGTTCTGATTGTGTTACACACTGCCCTTGGTCCCAAAGAACCCCTTCATAAATTCCCATATCTGCAATTAAGCCATGATCTTTAGCAAGGTCTCTGTGCTGCTTACTTTTAGGACAGTCTAGAAAATTATGGCAAACACTAACCATCTCATCCAAGTTACTACAGTCCTTCCCACAAGCTTTGTAGAGAATAAACAAAAGTTACAGACTTGTTATAAAATGGGTGCTGTACAAAGTTTTCCAACCGGAAATAAAACATCCTTTAATTCTTCTGAGGATTGCAGTAGGAGTCAAAGTGATTAGTGATGATTCCAGGTTCTCCCACAAAATTCAGTCTGCCTTTGGAAACTCTTTCAGCTCTTTCAATTAGCATTAGAAGATGCTAACTAATAACACACAGTCCTTTCCGCTGGTTCAAACAGGCTCTAGATCATTATTTTTCTATCCTTTATTCCTGTTCTCCTACTGAATTCACACTGAAATTGCAGACTGATCTGCTATCCAGTGCCCCAGTGAAGTCCTCCATGACAGCTCCCTTCCTCAAGGACTGCAAAGCTGGCAATCATGAAGCTGAGACTCACAACTGGAGCTGCCATCAGCCTCTCGACAACCAGTTTACAACTGCAATGGGACACAGAGGACAGAACATTCCCCTCTGCAGAGCAACAAACAAAACCTGTTTCTTCCCTTTGAGGTCCTCCCAGTTACAATTCATACAACCAAGCAACTGAGGGAAGAGGAATCAGGAGCACACTTATCAACGTGCACTGTAGAAATCATCTCAGCAGGCAAGTGAGGCAAAACAGGAAATGAATAAGATTATTTAATAGCTCTTTTCTTGTCAGTTGATTATAAAGGTTGTTTCAATATGAATGCTCATATTACAACGCACCTGTACAGTTTAGAATTTCGCACTGAACTGACAGAGATTACATATACTTTATTACACACCATGTTTGACAGACCATCCAAAGATGTTCTTTACAGTTTATTTCCTTGGTCGAGTACTACATTATTCTTACTGTGTAAGTCATTACTGTCATAGGAAAAGCTTCCTATTAACAATTCTTCTGCATGTGCAGGAGCTATTGCTCTGGCACGTGAATGTGGGATGCAGGAGGACTTCCGTGCATCAGTACAAAACTGAATGAAGTAGCACTGACTGCAGGTAAAACACATTTCACTTGGAAACTGTGCAGGTGACAGCTCTCATGTGTTGGCAGTACTGCCTCTACTGTTGAGACTATTTCTGTTTAACACAATCCAAGTATTAGACTCCAGTAGTATTTGTAGAAGAAGTTCCACTCAGCTCAGTGCAGTTATATACGTGCACACATAGGTATGCACACGCCTAAAAATCTTTAAGAGTCAGGATGTACAATGGAAAGTTTACTGAAAATTAATACAAGGCACGAATGCTGATCAGCATGGAAAGGCCGTGGGGAATTTCACAGCAACGCAAATGAGTTCTGTAAGAAAATTTAACATCCCTAGCACTTTGGGGTGGGGGGGGAGGGAAGGAAGAGATCTTACTGACGAATTTTGGGTAAGTAACAGATGGCATTATGAAACAAGGATAATTCTCTAGTATAGGACTCAGTTTAAAACTATCAGAGAGATGTAGTAATTCTCTACAAAATTCTGTCAGATTCAGGACTGAGTGCTTGTAGAAAGTCATCTTTATTTCAGTCTCTTTCCCAAATGGAAAAAAAAAATTAAATCCCTGAGTCATGGCTCAAGATTCACAAATACACAATTTAAAGGAGACCATTATATGACTCCAGGAGACTGCAAAGAATCAAAGCTATCTGCTTAGAATAAGTGACAGCATTAGCCCAGCCAGGCATTTTCAGTATCTCAAATGACATTTCATACAGATGCTCTTTTCCATCTAACTAACAGCATGGTTTCACCAGTTGTCACCATAAAAAAAAAATCTAAATGGCAAAACCAAAATTGAACTGCAGTCTTTTCAGTATGGAAAAAGGAAAACAAACATCTGCTTTGCTTTCTGCCTCACTGGTTAATGTGTTAAGCTAGACAATGTGAAAAAACACTATTATAGCACTGCTATAATATTATTCACGTCTCTAAGTCATCAAAACTAAACATCAAGGTACAGGACCATGACTGAATCACACACAAGACCCTTTCATAACACTGTTTAAAAAGCTAGGCTGAAAGTGGCCCTTTTCTGGTTTGAAAGTCTAGGCTGGCCTTAGCCATAAAACTCAAGACCATTTAAGATCTCTTTAGATCATGAATGTCTTTACCACATTTACCCAATAAGGGAAAGTACTTCACTGCATTCCCTAGGAAAAGTAATTTTATAAACAATAATTACTACTAGGAAGTGGGTATAAATTTACAGACTTGAAACTATTCTGTCACTAACATTCCCTACATCACACAAGTCTTCCTGGGGAAAAAAATAACAAATCAAGAAGAGAAAGAAGCTAAACATCTATCAAACAAATATGCCAAAGTTATCAGGCACACACAGAGCTCTAAGCACCTTTACATAGACACACAACATTCTCAACAGCTGATTTACTGTGGAAGCAGGTGCCAAAACCCCAACACAGAAGAAAAACAAACAACATAACCACCCAGCTTCCAGCTGGGAACAAGTCCCAGCCTCCTTCCCCAGGCCCATTCCAACCAAAACTCAGCTCAAATTCTCCCTACTCCTTTATACATATTCAGGCCTCCACCAAGTTCCACACGGCGTTAGAATTAACTCCAGCTCCACGACCAAAACGTGGTTATTGTTCCTGGGTTACCACTTTAAATGTCTCTGCAAAATATGCTTCTTTCGAGGGCTAACCCAAGCCCAGCAGAGACAAAGTAAAGATTGGTAGCAAAGGCAAGACACCTTGCAACCCAGTTCCTTTGGCAGGCCCATGACAGCTCCTCCAAGACAAGGCATCCCAGTTCTCCATCCCAACTCCGCAAAATGCCACACAAAACACAGCAGGATCTATATCAGCACCTTCTGCTCATTTCAGTACCAATGTGTTACTGGAGCAGTAACTGCACATTTAGAAGCACAAATCCTCGTCAGCTTTACACACCATAGCAGCAGGACTGGGGAGGAAATAAAAAAAAAATCTCATGCTCTGTTCTTTGTTCCAGCTTTCCCAAGCTGGAGAGCACCAACACAGCCTGCAATTGCTAATCGTTTCCTCCCTCATTCACTGCTCAAAAACTTCTTCAATGAAAAATCTGAAAGTGAAAGTGCCTGTACCAGACACTGTCTAAAGGAAGTACCCTAATTATGCCTATTTGAGGATTTATGTTTTAATTTCAACTTCAAGCTGGGCTCTTCCCAGGGGAAAACCAAGAGCAGCACAATAAACCCTTCAGGCACATTCCCCCCGCTTTTCTTTCCAAGTTGCTGATGTGGGGTTTTATACTGGTTGAAGACACCACCAACACACAGCAAAAGAATATTACAGCCTCTCTGGATAACAAACTGTTCCATGTAAGGACTGCCTAACCTGGGGCAGTAGCTTTCAAGAACAGAGCAGATTTATTTTTCCTATCAGGAGGATAAAGTAAGAAATACCATATCGTCTCTCAGATTCAGAGAGACCAGAAAATGAAGAGACTTACTGAACAACTTGCTCCACCCTTTCAAGACAGTTGTTGCATATTCACGCGGCTGCCCCATATCATGTTGGGTATCACTGCCTTGTCTTTAATAACAGACAAACACTTCCATTGCATAATGCGAGTTAGCTTGTCTTTAACGAGGATCTCAGCTGCAGAACCAACCCCACACATAGTAGCCTTAAGAAGTGATACCTACAAGTTTTTTTAGGTGGATCCTTCAGAACTTACTGCATTAAATTCACAACAGGCTTTGATAGCAACACTAAGAAGTAATTAAATTGATGTTTCAGTGATAAGTGTTTTCAAGTTGTGCTTATCAACATTTTATTATGAAAGTGACAAGAGATATACTCTGTGCAATGAAGCTGCTCAAAGAATATAGAGCATAAAAGCCAGTGATGATCTTATTATTCCATCAATGTCACCAGAACAAAAGTAATGAACAACCTCTCGTAGGTTCCTGTGGATGCTCCAAAGTGTAAGGAAGGCAATCTAAGTTTACACAGCCCCTCAACTACCGAACGGTTGTCTTCGTTTTTTATTCCCACAATGTACCTCAAGACCATTTCAAAGCAGGGTGGTACTGCAAGATGGTATCAATCAGTCCTGGATTCGGCAAGAGCTGGCAGCTCTGAGCCACTGATTCACAGAACAACTCCCTCAAGAAGAGGCATCTCCCAGTGCAGCAGTGAGACAGCCAGAGCCCCCCCACGCACTCAGCAGTGCCATGCCTCCTACCCACCGGAGTACGCTGCTAAGTATCGGGGATGTGGGAGGGAGATGTTTCCTCTTGCTCACTTCTGTGCACCCACCCGGAGCCAGCCTGAATTCCTGACCCACCACACGGCACCAACTGCTGCTGCTGACTGGTCACCAACACAGAAAGCACCTGGGTGCTGTTCTTCCCAGCCCTCCCATTTCCCTACTGATACTCTCACAATCAAAAACTTTTGAGTTTGCCCTCTCTGGTTTGCTGGCACACTGAAGGGGAAATACAAACCACAATTAAATGCAGGTAAAACATTCGTGTAAGATACTGAGCCAGGCTTACATAAATCACAGTGCAAACCCCACGATCCTATTTTACTAACAGTCTGAGCAGCCTTTATCTGTCACACACATAAATATTCAGAGGGAAGTGCATAACGCCAGCTGCCCTTGGGAAGCAGAATAATGCCAGCCCCACATTATTGCCACTGCTCACAGCTCTGCTGTCCCCAGCACACCTGCCACCACCCTGGGCTTTGTGCCTCTGATTGGAGTGCATGGGCTCTTTTGTTGGTCACCTAGAAAATATAGTGAGCCCTAACACTTCAAGTAGCTCTAATTCCGCTTTCAGCTCAGTTCTTTGTCCTCTAAAAATAACTCATGTTTAATTGCAACTCGCTACAATTTTCTAATTCTTTGTGACCCCAACCTCTAAATCTATTACCCAGAGACAGCCAAAGTAATCCTTAATGAAGTTGTGGGTACGATGCAGCATGCTAAGGGCCATCTGGTTGCCAGGTGTTTCCTGGCTTAGCTTTTCTTCACAACACACATCCCTCCTCCTCCCCTAATTCCAAGGAAGACAATTTCTACCTCAGGATAGTCCTTCGTTAAAGACACAGACAAAGGCTTTATTGCAAAGTTCAGAGCCTTCAACAGAAAGCCTGAAAGGGCTGTTTATTACCATACATACCTCCCTGTGACTACCAGCAAAAGACTATGCCAGGAGTATTTCTAACTGTTAACAGGAAAGGAGCCAAGTGCAACAATTTCACTGTAACCCTATGTCTTGTATTCTTCACTCACAATTAAAAAAAAAATAAATTAAAAGGCAAGAGCATTCTTTTTAGAAAAATACCATTTACAGTAGAAGCATGAGGTTTAAAATGTACTAGGCAAGATTCAGGACCAGGGTCATTTGATTTCTTTTAGGGAGCAACACAACCTACCAGGGAGGTTAGACCTGTGACCTTTATTTTCAAAATGGAGCATTAACTTCTTTCATACAAGTAAAGGCCTTCCAATTCTCAAACACACATTTTCTGCCCCTCCCCTTCACCAGTGCTCTGGAGCAATTTAAAGAGCTGCACTCGTAGAAAGTAATTTTTGTGCAGGACTAGCATTGCCCCGGCTCAAGTTACTGAGCTGGCTTCCCACAGGGTCAGGCAAGGACCAGGCACCGTGGGAGCAAAGAGGCACAGGACCCCCACAGCACCAGCTGAGATAAGCACCCCAGACTACCAAATTAGAAGGCTTCTCCTGGTTCCCACTATCATGGCAATATTTAGTCTGCATAAAGCATTTCACATTTCAAGCTAAAGCCAGCAAATGTTTACTTGTGCACCTGCAGTACTCAGTTCTCAGGAATGGTTTCAGATTGGTTATGTACAAGTACCACGGTCAGTAGACACGCATAGAAAAATTGTCTCAATATTTCCACAGGGCAGGGAAAACTCATTTTTCCTGCACTAAAGAGAAAAGCCCTCGTGACTCCTTCCTATGTAAGGAAAGCAGGTCTGTGCTGCGGAGTTCCGCAGAGTCAGGTTTGATGCTCCTGCTGTCCTTGGGAATTAGCAGGTTCAGAAATGGAAACAACTGCGGCTTAGCAGACACACAGGGCAAAAATGCAGAGTAGCTGCCCTGCCGGCCTGGAACCTGCTTTGCTGGGCTTGGGCGCCAAAGTACCCTGCAAAGGAACTGCCCCAGCAGTCCTTGGCACCCTCAGCCTGCACTACCTGTGGGGATATGCCAGCCCCTGATCAGTTTATTGGTGGATACAGAGAAGATCATCTTGCAAAGACAAGGCTGAGATTTGCCCAAAAAATCCCAACAGGAATCACTTCCAAGCCAAGAAGCACTTTTCCAGTTCTGCTATGGATCAGGACCTAAGCAAACAGGACAAACCAAAATCAAAACCAGCAGCACACCTGTGATGAACACGCCAGAGGCTCTCACCAGCAGCTCATGTGCACTGGCCATCCCACAGCTGTCCTACCCATGATCCCAAACTTCCGTAAGCTCCTGAGAAAACGAGCAACATCTCACTTCAAAACAAGGTCCAGCAGAAGAATATCACATGGTTATTATTCCATGGTTTCATCCATATGCTGAGTTTCTTAGTTCTGCCCAGAGCTATGTTTCAATACAAAATAAGTGATTAAACTTGAAAACAACAAATAAAAATAGATAAATACTTAAATGCAGCTAGACCTACAGTGTAAGGGAAAACTGCCCAGGACCACTGCCAGTTGTGAAGGATTTTCAAGTTCAGCTGTGAAGTAAATCCATCACAGAAAATGAAATATTAACAAGTGACTAAAGATATAGAACCTTTATTCTTGAGGCACACTTGCTTGTTCATTTGACTATTTGCATATTTTAATATCTATTAAGACGCAAGCTTCTGCTAGAAATTATTTTCACAAGCCTCAGAACATTCTTCAAAGAGCTACTCATCTGCTTAGTGACACAGGCATGGGGCAGGGCTTGTTTACTAATCTAGGATGATTATACTCCAATCTAGATCAAGCTATGCCTGAAGGTAAGGGCAGTAGAGCAAACAATAAATACACCACTTTCCAACTGCACAGGCACGAGGGGAACAAAATCCTAAAGAAAGTTATGTCATGCTTGGATCTGGAAGAGAGGATAGCATATAAGGGAACAGCATATATAAGGAGATAGTAGCTTCTCTATATCTGTTGTTCAACAGCTGCTGGAAATCCTGGACAGATAAATTCTATTCCTACTGTTCTGTCAGCTCTGAAACCTACCAGTTACAGCTGAAACAAGTCTACACAGCTAATTTTTCAAATGAAAACAACACATGCCTCTGACCTTTTTTTTGCCTTTTTAATGCATGCAGAGATCACTCCTTCACTGGAGGAAAACTCATTTTTCACTTACCTTCCTTCTCCTTTAAACAAGCAAACAAAAGATACCAAAATATTGCCAGAGAAAACACAAAAAACACTGCAGATAAAATATTCATTCTCTCACTGATCTCAGGACACAAATAAACCATTTACTCGATTGCAAACTGGAATAAAAAGTGTCATTGAGACTGATCTTGCAATAAGTTAAAATACAGAAGAAAATTCCACACTCTCCCCAGACAAAATTTACAACTTCTATCAGTATATAAAACAAATTAGAAACAAAAGTAACTCAAGTCTTTCAACTGACTGAAATTCACCTGAGAATGGCAGGGAAGTAAGGGCAAAACAAATCACCTGGTGCTGCCCACAGAGGTATTTCAGAGTAATACGCCATAATGCCAACTCTGCAATACCATCTCTTTCCGGAAATACTTCTTTCTAAACCTAATAGTAAACATGGCTTCACATCGTAAAGTATGGAAAACATTAGGTTTGCCCAATATTTTTTTCCAAGTACTTACTCCCTTCCTCCTGCTTATAGCAGGTGGTAAAAGAATTTATTCCTAAAACACTTAAAGGAACTTGTTTACAACTTTGAGTTAAGTACAGCTTGAACATTCACCGCGTTGCTCTGGCCCCATCACCGGAATGAAACAGAAAACTCATGACCTTACCCAAAAAAGGTGAATATGCCTTAAAACAGCCATTTGTATCTGCTGGCTCAGAAAGGTACACACCTTCCAACAATTACATTTTGTCATTGTGAGCATCTTTAAAAAAACCCAATTAACTACAATCAAGGCCTAGTCTCTCACAGCAATGTACATATCTATTTGTAAGACACAATAAGTAAAATCAAGTTCCTTGAGAGATTCCAAAGCAAAGCATAAGGAATTGTTTCAGCAGATACAACTTACTATCAGTGTCTCAAAGCCTGGGCTCGCTATAAGGGCTTCCAAGTCAACTTGGTCCAGAAAAACCCAAGAACAGAAAATATGCCCCTAATTACAGCTGCTCGGTGCACCAAGCAACACCAGCAGCACTTGCACCACTCAGCACCCACTCAAAAGTCAGTCTCTAAAAGGACTCTCAGGCTGCAGAGGGGGCTGCTGGGAAAGCCTTGAAAACTCTGCCTGTCGGTAATTAGAGGTAATAATTACCTCCAATAATTACTGACCAGCAGGTCAGCGCTGGTGCCCTGATACCAGCATTACCATCTAAACAAACCCACCACCATTCCAGCAGCTGAAGAATCAACATCATAAATACAGTAAAATGAGAAAATGTGTTTCTAACTTTCGACTGCCTGTAATTATAAATTAAAGCTTTGCAACATATTATTAATTCCATTTATTGATAACAGTGATGCTGCAAGCATATAGTACACCAAGCCAAGCGAAGGCAAAAAAATAAAGCAACCTAACTGAATTCAGAAATTTTTGCCCACAGAAACAGTGTTGTACTAGAGGTCATTCTAAATGAATGCAATCTGGCTACACTTATTTTTTTTTTCCAAATGCATTCCATAAGGAAGTTCTCAACTACTTATACTGAAAGGTACATTTATAGCTATTTTTAATACTGCATTCAAAATACTGACAGTGTTTTAAGCAACACTAGTAGCATGCCACTTAAATGATCTAAACTAAAGGACTGTAAGTATTATCTATAAATCACTGCTGCTAATTTTGGCAAACTGTGGAATATAAAATTACAGACATGAATTTGTCATATTACAAAATGCCTTTTATTTATTAGACCTAAATTTATTATATGCTCTAACAGATAGCACTGGGTAATACAAAATGCTTAGATTCAATATTTTGCTAAGTCTTATTCAGCAGCACAACCAGCTCTCTATACCCTGAAAAGCTTAACTTTGCAGAACAACATGGAATGAAAGCTCTTATTTACCGCACTCTATCCCTAGCTCTTTGGAATGAATCAGGTTATTAAATGTTCCCCCTCTCACATGGAGAGGTTTGTTTGCTTTTCCCTTTTTTTTTTTAATTACTCTGCCACATGTTTGCCAACTTTCCCTTTACTACTCTGGGAAATTCCCATATTTTATCTCCCAAAGACAAAAGAAATATACAGCTTCCTTCCTCCTGATTTATGTGTTTCTTCATCATTTTCCAGGGGAAGATTTTTTTTTTTTATGGGACATCAAATTAATCCTTACAAAAGACAGACGATGGGGACAAAAATCTACCCTGCCACCTTCCTTCCAGACACACTTAGCCACAACCCTAAATGCCAGGTCTGATCTGGACTGCTGGCAACACAGACACTGACTCCCAGGGGCATTCTGAACATTCTGACAGCCTGTGAAGAGCATCCTTTGGCCCAAACTCTGCCCTGACTGAACCAGTGTAAATCAGTAACAACTCTGATACAAATCTGGAGGAGCTGACTCTTATTTCCAAAAACTCACTCTTATTCCTGTGGCTATCTCCCCACACCATGTATTTTCTAACACGGATGCAGGGGAGCACGGAAGGAGGGCAGGGTAATTCTGCAGATAAGGAAGCAGCTCAGGGCCATCACACCTGGCTTCATCTCTGATTCCCTCTCACCCCAAGCTACAGCTTGAGCAGCACAATGGGATATGAATGACCCAGACCACTCCTTGAGCAAGGCCCATTCTCCTTCTCCTTTGCAAATCATTCAACTTCCACCCCTGCATCTCTCCTTTTTGAGATCCTGGATTTTTTCCCTCTGCCTTCCTGAACATCTGCTAATTGCTGAGGGAAATAAAAGCTAGTTTTGGCTTCAGCACACTCAAGGGAAGCAATGCCCTGCGACACAAGCTCCAAACAGCAGCCCAGCACCTTGAGAAGCACATCAGGCACCAGCAGACAGGCACCCTGCACGTGGACGTACAGCTGCTGGTAATCAAGCCGCAGTCACAGAAGTTCAAACAAAGGTAGCAGCTCTGCTGTCTGAGCGATGCCACATGGCCAGAGGAGGAACGGATGCCCGAGCATACCTTAGGAGATCACGTGGAAGCAGCTGCAAGAACGGGGCAGGGGCTTTAAAAAGCTGTAGGATCTCTTGGTCCACCAATCAGCCAGGGAACAGTGAAAACATGTTAACATCAGCAAGTGTTAGCTGTTGGCACAGGGAGCCATCACATTGCAGCGCTGAGCCTCAGGTCTGGCCAAAGTTCCCATGAGGGAATCACATCTTTCTGCTCAGACCTGGCGGTCACACAGAAAGGCTGCTGCAGAAAACAGTAACTTGGCACAAAGAGAGCTGGTTAGCTAAAACAAGACAACCAGACTTCCAGCTAACCAAAATTCAAATCCAGACCTGAACCCCCACTGAAGTCAAAGGATTTTGAACACAGCCTGTTTTCAGGCTGTTCCACAGCAGACACAGACAAGAGGTTTCGCTCCCAGTCACCCTCAGTCTCCGAGCCTTCCCAGAGACATGGGTGCCCTTGCACTTTATGACTGGCACCTTGTGATTGCCTGCACTGGCTTAACGAGTTATACAGATACCTTCTACACAAAATGAGGAGAACAAAAAGAGCTGGAGCTCAAACCTAGCCGGGGTTCCTCCAGGCACCGCCTGGACAACACTGTGGTCGAGCTGGGTAGGGAAGGAGGCCAATCAACCAGCGCTCACAGCCAGCAGACACAGGTTTCTGGCTCAGCAGTGAGGCACCCAGACCACTTCACAATGTCCACAGCACTTTCTACTGTTCATCTCTGGATCAAATTTGGACCAAGGCCAGAGTTTTTGAAAGCATCCCTAACTCTGTTCAGAACCTTTATAATATGCCTACTCTATGTTTTCTTTTTGAGGTATTTCCTAACTTTGCTCATCCAATATCAGAACCTCAGGAAAAGTGGCAAGTTTTGCACATAGAAGCAGCTCTTCTAAAAGATAATCTATATTCCTCAACATAGAACTGACTGTTCCTAGTTTTAAACAAGAAACCAGCCCCTATCATTCTCTCCAGAAAATAAAGTAGAAGCATAGGGTTAATTGAATCAATAGGTCCTATAATTAAATGTAGCCAAGTTAGCTGATATGATTGGACTACTGGGTTTGCTTCGTGTAGGGGGTTTTTTATGTTGTTATCCAGAGGCTGCATACACTTTAAATACAGCTAATTTTGCAAACAGCTACTGAAATTTGATTTAAAACAACCTCAGGGGACAAAACGACAAGTTTCACAAAGAGAAAGGCAACTTCTCCTAGACTCAACTCACTAGATGCTACTGCGATCTAAGTGCATTACAGCCATTGGAAGTATTAACAGAAACAAGCCTTCCCACTTCTTGATGGGGGTTTGACCAACAGGAGACAAGAAATATTCCTCAGATCTCCATACCCATGAGTGCCAATTCTAAATGAAGGAGCAGAATTTGCTAGAGGGGCTTAATTCTGCCTGAAAATCCATAACTTAAGCACTGACAGGTATAAACTGATTATTTCCCTGATGGGAAACAGTACCCCAGATTTTCAATAATCAGAATACAGAGCTGAAAGTGGCATTGTCTTTTTCCTGATGATGCAAGTCAGGTGCAGATTCAATGAATCCAACACAGTTATCCTGATTTTCTCCACTTAACACTGCTGGTAGTAATGGGCCATTGTCATCCTTATACCATACGGACATACACATACATACATACTTTATCTGGAAGATGGACACCATGTGCAAAAATAAACAAACGCTCATTACACCACAGAGAGTTAGAAAAACAACATGTTTAAAAAATACTAAAAGATAAACAGTATATCATAACATTGGTCCAGCCTATAAACTAGCACTGTCTTACAGATTACAGGAAACAAAGAGATTCAATAAATTTTTGTATTATTGAGGTTGCCAAAGCTACACCTTTTCACAGTAATTCCTTTCAAACTGGCACTTGAACCAACATGCAGGATACTGAGTATAAACACCTACACTCTGAAGCTGTTGTCTCCTTATCACTCCTGTCAGCTCCCCAGTCAAGACAAAAGAACAAAGATCGGTTTCATCTGCAAGACTGCTGCAGGGAAAAACAGCAAGGAGTGTAAAACCATAAGGAGCAACAGCATTAGCTCATCTTTTCTCCTTAATACAACAGCAAACAATTAGTGTTAAAGTAAAATGGGTCAATCAAGACCTCAAATCTTCTTAACAGCTAGTAGAGTAACCCATGTGGCCGCAGAAATCCAAATTAACCCCACGGATACCTCAGTCCTTTCCTCCAACACCTAGAAAGCAATTACAAGTGTCACACTGAATCTCCTTCTAGAATGCTCTCGTATAGTTTACTAGCACAACCTGGGATTAAACCTACCCGTGAAAAAGCTTTTTCCTCTACTGAGGCAAATGGCTTAAACTACCTCTGTTTTCCAGCACCAATCCTCTAAATCAGCTCCACCCTATGGAAATAAGTCTTATGCTGTTGTTTCTTATTAGCTGAGATGCAGTACAGAACTGCTGCTAACAAGCAAAAGAACGGAAGAAAAAGCACCTGCCCTAAAGATGTCAAGACCCACCCTTCCTCTGCCTGAGCACATGCATGTATGTTTGGGGAGGGAAAAGCCATAGTGTGATTTCACAGAACGTTGCTCATTTCTATGCTTACTCTAGAAGTACTTGGCATCACTAAATATCATCAAGGGTTTTCCACCACTGAGCCCACATACCCTGAATTTATTCTCTTTCTCTTTTCAGCAAAACATTCCCTTTTCTGTAAAAACATGCTTGACTTTTAAACATGCTTAAGGCTGACTTTCAAGGGCAATTAAGCATGTGTTTAAACAACTGAATAAATCCAGATGGACTAAAACAAGCATCCTTGAGTCTTAGGAACAATTCTGCATATCAACACATGCATTCATCAAATACACAAGTGGGCTTTAAGGCAGCACAGAAACAAAATATCCAGGTGACCACCAGGTCAGATAATTCAGTTCAGAAAGGACCTTTTGAAATCACCTGGGAGCCCTATCACACCTTTCCAAATTTCTGTCCATTATTCATGTGCATGTTAACTGCAACACTCCCTGACCCCTTCCTAGGTAAGGCTTCAGTTCAGCTACAAGTGTCCTGCAGGCAGGAATGCCTCTTTGGGAACACCAGTAAAGCCAAGGGGTGTTTTTTTGTTCTTTGGCTGTGAGCCAGGGGTTGTACCAGATCAGGTCTCAGCACAGCCACTGCCTGGTCTATAAGCAGAAGTTCTGTAAGGAACTCGGGCCTTTGGACTGACCCACAATTTATAGAAAAATACTACTATCAGAGCTTTCATTTTCCTTTCTTAAGCTAGTTGTAATTTGTCCCACCACGGCACATCAGATTTCAGATCTCACAGGTGCTGCAGCTGCATTTCAAGCTCTGTCAGTATCTTGCGACTTTGCAGAAATGTTTGTAAACAAGAGGTGACGTTCTGAAAGCCATCGCCATAAAGTCCTCACATCCTAAATTCTTGTTGACTTCTTCCTCTTCCGACCACTTTAAGAAAACAAAGCTGTCTCCAACGCGCGTATGACGTGCCACACTGGGGGGTGACATCTGAAACAGCCCAGCAGAGCCTGCAATGGGCCACCTCCCCTCCCATTTCTGTGTTTAGGTGTTTCTAGCAATTTCCACAGCTCAGGCAGCTCTTAAGTGAGCACAGTGCCAGTGCTAGAAGGACCAAAGCCCACTGGTGTCAGCACACATAGCAAATGTACCCTCTCTGAATCCAGGTATTTGGCTTAGCAAGTGGTAAGTCGTACAGAAAGGGGCATGACACAGGCTGAAAGGAAAGGTACGCTTCTGGAAAATCATCCAGCAACAAAGGAGTTCTTAACCCACAGACTGCAGCAATTCATTTAAGGACTGCTGAGATCGTATCGCTTGTGCCTAGGTGCAGCACCTCAGAGGTCATTCAATTACAACAATTACAACTATTTCTTTATTGTCCAAACATATTAAAGAGCACAGCTAAGGGGGGATGACATAACACACCATAACAATTACATCAGACCTCTAAATCAAGGGTGCAAATGCCGCTTTATATAACAATCTGCATTATAAGCAAAACGAACTGCCCTCCAGTGTGCTAAAACTCTCCACAGAAGAACAGCAACTTTTTATTCTCAGGATGACAGCTCTTTGGCCTCTCTCAAACACCCATAGGCAATGCGCACTATAGGTGCAACAAACGGAAAGTTTCATTAACCAAATCCTGACCCTTGATGAGTTAAGAAAAAATGAGGAGATAGAACTTAGGGCACCATGCTCCAGTGCTGAGATCACCCCTCCTTCCAGAACCAGGGCTCACCTGCGCGTTTCATTTCCATGCTGGATGGTCTCACGAAGCCATGGGGTTTATTTTCAGTGTGTTACTTTAGCTCATCTGTAAATGCCCGAGCTCCAGGAGCCTGGTACCACATTAAGACTGGGGTCTTGCTCACTGCTGAGTGCATCATCAGTGTTTTTGCAAAGGGGCAAAATGAAATAAGCAGTGAGGAATTTGGTGGTTCCCAGACCGAGGGGCTGCAGGGGCGAGTTTGGGCTCCATTTCACATACCACACTTTCAGAACATCAGCAGCAGAAATGAACACCCATCCACAAACTTAACTGGACTATGTCTACACTAACTGAAGAGAGTTTTTAGCACTCTCAGGGAAGGTGCCCATTCTCTCATTCTTAGTGATCTATAAAGTAATGGCAGGGGTAACTTCACTAGGTCATGCCCTCTCAGCACATTCTCTTCCCAGGCAAGGGCTGAGATGCTGTGATCACGTCATCCAGTCAGGAGGGAAGCAAGAGGAGCTATAGAAAATAAATACAGTCTGCAGCTGAACCTCTTCTTGGGTGCATTGGCTATGAGATCCGCAGTCTAGACATCCCTGCAAGTCTAAACCAGCACAGGTGAAAAGAAAGATTCTTTCACGGAGAGAAAACAAAGGCTTGTGGAGCAAATAGGAAGAACTAGAACAGAAAGGATATGTGGTTCAATCCTGCAAGGAAGAATGCTTCAGGAAACAAAAGGGACCAGTTTCCCGAATCACAAGCAGCCCAAATGCTGGACAGCAAGTGATTTTTTGAGAAAGGATGGAATATGGTTTATTGATACGACCACAAAGACATGACAGATTCTGAAAAGGGATGCTGGAGACCTAGAATAAGTAAGACTAACAACATATGTATGTATACACCCTACCCTACGCATGACCCTATGTTAATGCCCACTTACATGTGAAAGCCACCTACTTCACCTCAGAAAGAATCCCTCATGAAAACCCACCAGCAAAACAAAAGAATATCTTTATTCAGAGGAAAACCGAAAACTCCGGCACGGGGAAATTAACCATGCCGATATCTTACACAGGGAGAGCAACTCTCCCGACATGCGGCACACCCCCTTCTTTGCCGAAGGTGTTCCGCAGAAGCGCATCTTACCCGAAGGGTAGGTCGGAGCGAGTGCCTCAGTCGGTGTGCAGGGCAGACCGAGGTGGGTCGGCGCAGCACCAGGGCACCGGAGCCCGGCACATGCCCGCGGCTCCTACCTGCAGCGGGGCACGCTTTACATCATTTTCTTATATAAAAAGGCTTTGTTCGCCGCCGGCCTCCCCTGCGCGGCTGCTTCCTCGCTGGATCGGCGGCCGATGCGTTCAACACAGGGAACCTTTCTTCTTTTAGGGTGGGTTTCCCACCTCCCTCCTTCCTCCCCGATGCAAATTAACAGCGCTTACAGCCCTCGCACCCCCTCGCCTCACACAACGCTCTTTGTTCAGCCGCGCAGATCCCCTTAGCGGAGCTTAGGGGTGGGGGCAGGAGGGGACAGAGAGGCGCATCCTCCGCGGGGCTTTTACAGCCCCGGAGATGCTCGGAGCCCTCGGGGGCAGCTGCCCCCCGCGAAGGTAACACGGGCGTTTACCGGGGGCTTTCCTCCCTGCCATGACCGCGGGCAGGTCGGGCGGGGGCGGCCCGCGGCGAACTCGCGGTGCGGGACCGCGGCAGGGGCTGGACACCGACGGGAGCGCGCGGAGCCCGGGCGGCGCGAGCACCCCGCGCAGGGA
>VZRE01012443.1:102900-153330 GCA_013396775.1 Cephalopterus ornatus | reverse complement strand
GCATTGCGGAGACACCCCGGCTGCGGGACGCTCAGCCCGCGCCCCGCGCTGCCCCCGGTAGAAAACCAACCCCAGAGCCCCTTACCTGATTTCATTGGGGTCTTCCAACGCTGCGAGTCCCCGCTCAGTCTAATTCCTCCTTTTTCCCTGGAGAAAGAGAGCGAATAATGGTGAGATCGGTGAAAAAAAACGGGTTTATGGCACCTCAGACGCTGCGCTGCTGCTTACTTACACACTGGTCTCGTAGGGCTGGGCTATCCAGCCATTTCCTGGAATCTGGCAATAAAAGATATCCTATTACTTTGTCACTTACCAGATTCTCGAATGAACTTTCTTCCTCAGCCCCTGAGAACATCAATTACAGTTTCTATATTCCAAAGTCATCCCTCCCGCAATGCCATTGATACGGTGGGGCTACAGCACTGGCTCGTCTCACCTGTTCTAGCCAGCACCACGTCGTTTCAGGTCCCTGTGCTGGAGATGAAAGAGTAAAATGGTGCTTTCTTACCTCTTCTATTTCCTAAACAAATTAGTCTGTTGGGTTTGTTAAAAATGCATGTTCAAAAAGCCAGTCTATCAGAATCTTAACCAGCAATTCCAAGTATCTCATGCCTGTATTAACCTAAAAAAAAATGTTTTGAAACAAAGGGGATCCAGTAAAGATAAATATTGCTATTTTTCTTTATATTTGGCCCGTAAGTGTCTGAGTGGTCAAAACAGATCCAGTATAGCCAACGTCCCACCCTTGCTTCTGTTTCTTCATACAGAGATGGCCATCCCTCAACAGCTACTACCTTGGATTATATTCCACATTAATGGCATGTCAATGTTAACGAAGTGGCTAGGGAGTGACAAATTATTTTAAGTATTTTTACGTGTTTGTAAATAAGGAAATTTCCGTTATGAGGTCTGAGGCTGTGAGTCAAGGCTACAGACATTTCTTCCAGTTGCTTTCCTGAGCCCATCTCAAGCTCTTTGAGAGAACTTCCTACCACTGCTCTTTTCTTGCATTTCCTCTGTAAATCAGCGGTGTGCAGAGGGAGCAGGATGCCGCCAAGAGGACAAAGCCATCGTGTTCCCCTCTGGTTGCTCACCATTGGTGATATATATCCATCCGGAGGAGACGCTGTCAGAGGAAATGGATTTGCTGCAGTCTTTCTCTCAGGCTGCCAGGAGGAAAGACGCTGGTTCAGGGCATGAGGAATGTGCACCAGTGTCCCCAGCACCCTGAGGATCAGCAGTGCCTTCCCCCTGATGTCTTCTGTTTGTGTCCCCCCTTGGAGGCCTATGTGTCCATGCACAGACCTTGATGGACCTCTCCCTGCAAACCCTTCCTCTCACCACGTAGATAATGCGAATGCAGGCTTACATAAAGCCTAATCAGAAGGAGCCCTGAGAGGGAATGAGCAATTGAGTTGATCAAGGAGAAGTTACGTTTCATCCAAATGGAAATTAGATTCATTTTAAAGGTCATGATATTAAAAAAAAAAAGGAATGGGGGAAACGACAGACATCTTATACTTTTGTTGGAAACAAATACTGTGATGGGTATCATGAAAGGGATGAAGAGGTGTCTTAATGGAAAGGCACCTGTACAATAAATAGACTGTGCTCTGTCCATATAGATTCCTAGAGATCAGAGGGGTGATGTAACTAACCGCAGAAATGCTCAGAATATTCCATGTGCCATGGAGGAATCAATGCCTCTGGCTCAGATGCAGTATGGCAGCAGCCTGTCTGTTCAGCAGCAGTCTGCAGAGAGAGGGAGAGAGAGAGAGAAAGGCGCGTCTTGGAAGTTAATCATTCAGTTCCATCTCTCCTTTAAACAATCATCAAAGAGGATGAAAAATAAACACAGGAAAAAACAATGTGGCAGCCACCATTTTCCCCGAGATAATTATCTAGTCAAATTACATTATACTTCACATTAAATATTCAACAACAGTGTTGACACTAGATGTTTTAAGACAGGAAAAATTCTTTTAATTCATGTTTGAGATGTTAAAATGCATGGACATATTTTTATTAGAAATATTCATACAGAGATCAAAAAAGCATCATCCCACTAAGAGATAGTGGGGAAAGATTTTTTTGCACAAAGGAAAAATAGATTTTTACATCACCTCATAAACCATGAGCTTTATAGTAAAGCTTTGACATGCTGAATTATGGATCTCTATATGGAAGGTCTAGTAAGTCAAATACAGAGGATTTTTTGCCTGCCTGCTAAAAGAAAAAGGAATGACATTGCCTGTAGCCCTCTTTAGAACAGATTCATTTGAAACTCTGACTGGAAAATACTGTTTTAAAAGGCATTTGTGTCAATACATATTCTCTTTCTATATAGTTAAAATAACAATCCACCACTTCTCCTGTGACAGTTTATTGAGCTGCAGCAGTGGCAACTCAGGTATTTGGCATCGCTTCAGGCTGGGGAAGGAAACATTTAATTTCTCAAAAACGCAGTGACTCAAGCCTTGGTGCCAATGTCACAACATTAGCTGAGCAAACAGAGCAGTCAAGGCAAAGTCAGCTCTTATTTATTGATGATGGGAAGAGCTGCAAGCACCAGTGTGCATGATGAAACAAAGCAAAGTATGGCTACAGCCCCTTTGCACGCTTTTCCCAGTGGCATGTTAGCAGTCTGTGGGAATGTTCAACAACCGGTTGAGCAGATTTTTCCCACCTTTCTCCTCGGAAACACCTAGGCTAAGGTGACTGGGTAAGGCAGCGCTCCTGCCTCGGCATTGCTGAGTTGTTTCCAAGGGTTGGAAAACTTCAGGGTCCCTCTAGCGCCCAAAGGAGGCAATGGGGGAGAAAGGTGAACTGAAAAGCGCCTTCAAATGGTTATCAACCACTAAGCAAAGCAAAAGCTTCCACTGAAAACAGTATCTACTTATCCCTGGCTTTTCCATCACGAACTACACTCTTTTTTTTTTTCTGTTTAAGAAACTCAACTGTATCTCATCAGCTCATTTCCAGTAACATTTCCATGTAAAAGCCTTCTTTTTAATGCCTCTCTCCCATTTGATTACATTTCCCCGTCAAAGATTATTTGAAGATATTACCTATTTGTAAATGTAAATGCCTCAGGTTGCTACAGGAAAGCTTTAAGCAAAGGTGAGACCTGGCCCGGTGGACGGACTTGTACCAGAGCAATGCTGCCTTTGTAGATTTAGTTATCTTTGGTCTTTTTGTCCAAGGGACTGTAGGTCCTCATATGAATTATGATGGAAGAATTAGATTCAGGGAGCTACACTCTAATTTGCTAAATGCTTTTGATGTCAAAAGCCAGTCTGCATGAGAAGTAGAATAATTTGAAAGCAGAGAGAGGGTACAAAATACTTGTGCCACCAGCTCTTGGGGATACAAGGAGACTAGAATTGCAGCAGAGAATGTACTCCAGGGATTGTCTTCATTTTTCGCTGCTATGATTGAAAGTAAAGGACAATGTGCCAGTGTGAAAAATGGACGGTGGAGTTCACGGTTATGTGCAGAGCTTCTTCCCCTGGCGTTTACCTAACCCAGGTACTTTTTCCTCTCAGCTCTTGAGGCTTTGTGACATCTTGGTTGTGGGGATGATTCCTTTGCTGAAGAGGAGAAAGCTGGGTCTCAGGCTTGTCATGTAAGAGATATCTCACAGGAGGAATCGTAAACGTACCTAAAAGGAAGCAAGAGGAGTATTGATCCCTGCGCAATTCAGCTGTAGAAAGTTCTTTACCTAAACCAATTTTCACTGCTTTAACCCATTTTCTGGGGCACAGAACAACGTTTCAGCTATTAAGTTTCCATCTCCCCAAGAAGGAAAAGAAACCCCAAAACTCTCTAGGAAAATATGTTTTGTTGCTCTTGTTATTTTCTAATTATAACAGAGAATGATGATTGCCAGGAAGTAATAAATGAAAGTTTGAACTCGGGTTGTTGTTTTGCCATCTCTAGCATCTCACCACTACAAGCATTGCCTTCTTTACCTATCTTGAAAGTTGTGGGAATAAAACTACTGCACCAGTCAGTCTTACCATGTCTTTTCTAATGAAATTAAAAGAATGAAAAACAAATAAACAAAAAACCCAAAAACTATCTGCTGCCTACTTACAGGATCAAACAGAAGATGAACAGAACACACGTTAAGTTTTTAAGTTGTGAAATCTCCTTACATGTTGCATCTGTAGTAAAACCATTCAAAAAAGCTGCTTTTCAAAATAAATATAATGTATAAGTTACTGAATAGTCAAACTGGACAGAATACAAGAGATGTATTATTTTTGAGATTTAATTTCCTGTCTTAGGGGAAAGTCTGACTTGTTCCAACAGTAGCTACTGAGGATTAAAGATTCTCACAAAGAATCTATTATGATGCTTGCATGCTTGCACATGGAAGCTCATCAGTGCTCTGATGCACTGATAGCTTGTTTTATTAATGTGGAATTTTGATAAGGCTTTTTAATATGCTCCTCTTGTGTTCAAACATGTAAATGCTACTGCCTTTTCCAAGCCTGAAGCTTAAGCCATCAGCTGAAAACAGATTAGCCTAATCAAGTTAACATCACAATATGGGGCAACATAGTTCATCTTGGGTTTGGGCTTTGTATTTCTTTCTGCCTTTCTATGAATAAAACACCAATGTTACTTCTTAAGAGAGTGGAAACATTACAGACAGAACGAGGCTCTGGCTGGAGGTTAAGCATTAATGTACTTGGGCTCTTTCCCATTACCAAACCTCAAGCTCAGCCTCACACTGAGCCTTTGTGTGAACAACAAATGCAGTTGTCCAGTCTAGTTTTGAGAATGGCCTCAACCTGAATGATAAGCACACCCATCACATCTTAGTGAGGAAGAAATACTTCCCTGGTTTGAGGAAGATGGTCCTGAATGCCTGAAGATTTCCTGCTGTTTTGCTGTGTTATAAAACTGCTCCTAACCCATGGTCATCATCAGCACAGGACTTAACAGATGCAGTTACTTAGTCTCAATTACAGATGTTTTTGCAGGTAAGCTCCTGGTCTAATGAACTGATACATTTTCTGCAGCCAGCTTCAGATATGCAGCCTGAGCACCTGAATGTTATCTCCTGAAAGCAGAACTGAACAGCCTACAGGTTTGGTGAAGACCAGCATCTGTAAACATAGTAGCACAGTCGCTGCTATGCCAGCTGGTGGATAAACTGGAGTTAAAACATTCCTCAGAAATGGTTCATTGGATCTTAATAAATCTATCATCACTATAGGAAAGCAGGAGCTCATGCAACGTGATGTGGCAAATCACTACTCAGCTGAGCACTCACACAACCACCTCTGTTAGTTAGTTGACATGGACCACTTCTTTTTCAGTTACAACTTTGGATTTTATCATTTGAAGAGCCTGTACTCCAGCTCAGTTCAAAGAGGAAAGTTAACAGCAGAGCTTGGGGTGCTCATTCCCCTAAGGTGCCTCAGCCAGTCATCTAAGTGAAAAAAAATACCAAGCAAACGAACATCAAAACAGGGATTAATTCTGCCTTGAATCATGGCTTCTGACAAAGGAGCTGCAAGAAAAATATAAAGCACCTTATAATCAAGGAGCCGATGGGTGGAGAGAGAAGTGTTTCAGATGGTTGTGACACCCATAAACATCCATTGTCTGAAGCAACTCCTTGTCATCGCTTGGTATTTTGAAGTGTCTGCAGATGCTTGCGCAGGTTGGTGCGTTGCCATGGATACCGTGGTGTCAGTGCTGAGGCTTTTAGCAAATGGGCTGAACTGTTTGTGTACCTCTGGAGCGAAAAGAAAGAAAAATCCCATCATTTGTGAGGCTGCTAGCAAAAGGAGCCTGACAGTGAAATGAAATGACTCCACATAATGGTTTTAAGAATCTCCTCCTCTTGCAAATGATGAGGTAGGAAAGAGCGGGAAGGTAATGAAGCGAAGCAATGAGGAGAGCTGTCAAGTGCTTAGCAAAACCCCTTCTGCATAGATCAAGGCAAGGTCCTTGCCCGATAACGTCAGCTGTATGGTCAAGAAAAATCAATAGGAGGGTTTAATAATTCAGTTTCCTAATGGCCTGGCACCACTTTCTGCAAGAGACAGGAAAAAGAACAACAACAACAACAAGGATAAAAGGCAAAAAAAAGTGATCAATAGACAACATAACACAGCAGAATAATTTGCTGTCAGTGATACCCTGGGACCAAAGAATGGATATGCATTATAAAAGTAATATTTAACTAGTGTACAAGCAGCGCCTTTAGCTGGGCACAACTCCACTGCTAAGGGAGAGGCAGGAAACAAAGTAAAATATCTGGGCAGTGTTCCAGGTTATTTTCAAATTTTGGCTCTTTTGTTGGTGTTAGAACCCCACATATGTGGCACAAGTTCCCCATGAGCTGAATTCCCATACATTAATGCAGTATCTTATTAGGTCCCACTTGATTATGAGTTCTGGGGGATTTGCCCTGTTTTTCTAGAGGCAGCTCTGCAAAAACTAGGCACATCACCGAGTGTTTCACCAAAAGCTTCTCTTGCTTTTGAGTTTAGGAATCAAAAAGCAGTAACACTTTTCCAGGAGAGGTTTGTTCCTCACTGCTTACATAGATGTTAAAGTTAAAAAGCTGTTTAACAACAAGAAATAACAAAATGTGGAGTCACCCTTGATGTGCATTTTCTCGGTAGGGCTGTGTCACCGTATATGGACCAGAAATCCAGTGTACAATATTTTATAGCGAACTCCTGTCTTCTTAACTGATCAGGTTTTGTTCATATTGTTTCCCTGTCATAAAACAGGGGGGAAGAAAGAGTTGCTCCCTTGTATGGTCAGCTGTGGTGCCTCCATGAGCTCACAACTGTAGTGCAAACACCAAGAGCAATCTTTGGAGAAAAAGGTCCCCTTGGTCTGGCATCACACCGGAGGTGTAGGCAGGAACCTGGTTGCTTTTCAGCTATGGACCAACATGACCATTTACTCCAAGGAAGCTCTTGAGCACGATGCCGTTCCAACCTTGCTCTGGGGATGGTCTAGCACTGTTCAGCTGCTGGCTCTTATCTTTATTTCCCATTGCTGACTTCACACTGAAAGCAGCTGAACCTCAAGAAAAGCTTTCTCCAGGCTACCTCTCCCCGCAAGCCACAGCCAAGTCACCACAGAGCTGAAGAGTGAGTCCCTACCAGATGCTGCTGGAGGTTTAGAGAAATTTTCTCCTGCATTCAGATGAACTGCTATTAAATTCAACTGTCGAGCTGAGCACTCACCTCCAGACTATTAATTAATGTTGCTGGAAGCACAGTGCTGTGTCTTTCACACATAGCTGCTGTGGGAACGTGTCCTGGGCAATCGGTGGCATTCATTTGTATGAGGCTGCAAAAACACAATCCCAGTATCTGGAGATATAAAACAAGTCCCTTATGCAAACTGTCAGGCAAGAGCTGAAAAGTGTCACAGCTGCAGAGACAGATCAAGCCATACATAGCAACTCTGGCCAGTTCTGCTGTTTACGTTGATAGTGCATCACTTAACCTGACTCCAGTAACCAGGGCTTGACCCTGACAATCACAGCTTTTCCTCTCAGCAACAAGGAGCTCCTTTCCTATACCATTTCCTTCTTTCAAGGGCCTTCATTTAGCAATTCCCCCGAAGCACGCACGTTCCTTAAAATTGGTGTCTCTGGCCACAGTCTGTAAACAAGCTGGTTCCAGCAAAAGCCGAGCTGGTAACAACCAGAGCTGTGTAAGCTCAAAGGTCACAGCCATGGTCGCTAAACCCTCAGATTTTGGGACCTGTAATGTACCTGCACATACACTGATGAGCATCCTTCAGGTCTTGTCGTATTTGAAATGCTTCAGTGCCCACTCTGCTATGGCTTGGGCTCTTATAGAATCTTGTAGCTAAGCAACAGCTGGGCAGTCCAAATTATGTGGCAAGGGCAAATTATCCTGTAGGAATACGTGGAGGCAATTCGAGAGGGAAGTAATACTTTGAAGCTGGGTAGTGTTAATCATGCTGGGAAAACCTCTATGGCCTTCAGTGGGCTTCATATCAGAGCCAAAAGAATTCAAAATCAGGCACTGTGGTTAGGACAGTGGGTCTACACTCACTGTGACTGAGAAACAAACCTAGAAAAATGACCTGCGTGGCTGGGGACTCATGGACTTCCACTTGCTGCAGAAAGAAAAGTGGAAGACCATCAGCAAGGTTAAGGAAACAGAAATGAGAAAGTTTTTCTAACATTCAAAAAAGGAGAAAAGCCTGATCCAACCACAGCTGGTCCCAGGACTGCCACATATGACTTGTAGGCTAAAGAAGAATCATGACAAAGAGTTAAAAAAATCCCTCTACTAACATAAACTTTTAGGAGAAAGCTGCCCCTTCCTGGGGTCGTGAGCTGGGGATCAGACTGTAATTCTGTCCTTTAGTCCTGGGGGACTTGGCTGAGTAACTTCTACCTTCACCTTTGTCTGGGCCACTTGATAAGCCCTAACTCAGCACAGATAACATCAGCCCCAGTGGTGCTCTTTGGTCTGAACCGGGCCTTGATCCCAGCCTGGTGAAGCTGTATAAAGACCTGCAAGCACTTTTGTGGCCAAAAAGCGCATGGAAATTCACATTTTTTTCCATCTGCATAGAGCTCTGACGTAGGAGTAAAATGCCATTTGGCAGCTTTCCTGAAGCAAAGTACATGCACCATCAAATATAACTGCAGTACTGAGGTATCCGAGCTGCTGCTGCCCAACAGGCAAACATGCTTCTCTTCTAACACCAGCTTCACTCTGCTCTTAAAAAAGCACTTGCAGACAACTATGAAGGCTCATCTAACAGGAAATGTCTGGCTGGAGAGGCACAGCAGAACAGCTCAATCGTTAAGATGCCGGGTTGGCATCAAAGGCGCACCGAAGTCACCCTCTCATCCTCCAAAGCTGCTGTGAGGACAGAGACATCAAAGCGTGTCAGGCAGCCTGTGCCCACCTGCTGGGAGCTGTGTCATTTCTAGGTCAATAAGAACATTTCTATCTCCTTTCTGGATGGGCACATCAGGGCTGCACAGAAACCTGGTAGCAGATGCAGAGCCTGCGTTTGCAACCTGATGCCCTTAAATCACATATTTTACCACTTGCTAGAATTCGTTTTTGTTTCCTTGCACCTTCTCAGCCATGAATTTCATTGCATCATTCTTGCTGTGGAAATCAGAAAAGTTTCCCGTCATAGGCGCCTAAAGCTCGAGTCTTAAGCTGAAATTTAGGAACTGGCATTATCATCAGTGACTGGGCAGCTCTCCCTGCTTTCAGCCAGGATTTACACAGGATCTACCAGGGCCATGAGCCTCAGGCTGTTCTCTGCCTAGCAGGAGGCATCTTTATGGGAACAGATGCAGTTGATATGCAGAACTCACTGGCAGAGGACTTTGTGAAGGTGAAAAAGCTACATGGGCTCAGAGAAGATGGAGACAAATTCACAAGCACTGGCATCTGCTGAAGGCAGGGGTCAGACCACTCACTTCCAGGCACCTCTGAGCAGGGATTGCCATGAGCAGGACCTCTACAAGTTCTCTCTGTCCTCATGCTCTTTCCCTAAGCATTCTGTGCTTTCCATCACGCTCTATATCTGCTGCTCCAAAACAGGCACGGTAGTTCCTTTGTTAGAAGGAAGACTGTAAAAGAAATTGTGATTTAAACAATGCATCAGGTTTAGCTGTATCTCAGAAAGTCCTTTCAACTCATAACCCCCAAGCAGAAATAAAAGGGCATTTCTGCAGGAAACGTTCAAGGCTCTTGGTTCATCACACAAAGTGAACTGACAGCCATAAGGTGTGGCGTGATCTAATTTTAGAATTATCATATAAGATTCCAAATTTATTTTATTAAAGAGAGCTATAACTGAATTTTTATGCCATTAGATAATACAATTAAATATTGGCTTGCTTGCAGGTCTTTGTATTTTGCCCCAGATAAAAAGGACTGTATCTACAAATGGATGTCCTCAGAGATTTTCTCCTGCAGGATGTTTAACAGCTACTGACATATGAAATAAATCCTTAAAATCTAAACCAAAAAAATTTAATCTATGGAAGTGAATTGAAGAAAGTTGCAGCTCGATATGGAGACCTACTAAATGTTTGCTGCTCTGTGAACTCCACAAATTCTAAACCCTTCCAGGTAAGTGAAAAAAAAGGGCTTTCTGCCCTTTTCAGATGAGACGATAAATAACAGTCTTTGGGGTTTCTTAGGAAATAAAAAGACTGCAGAAGTGGAAATGGATTAAACACTGCCATGGTATCATTTAAATGCCATGAATATGGCCTATCCAACTGAAAAACCCACCACATTTAGTCTCAGTAGTTTGATTCTTCCTGGATCTCAGATGCTATGGCTGAGCAATACAGAGGCAGTTTGAGGCAGGTGGCTTGGGACCCATCAGAGATTCAGACTTTGAAGGCCACAATTGAAAATTACTTTTTTCCTGACACACAATAAACCACCCCAATATAACTTCATTCTTTCAGAGGCTGGAAAAAAACAATTAACTCCTAAATTTCAGAACCACAGGTAAGATCTGGACTGATTTTCTGAGTTCACTGCAAGAACATCTTGTGGAAGAAAAGCACAGTAATAATAAAGATCCATTAGAGGTGAAGTTTTTTACCCAGAATGGCACAATATTTGCATCCATATGAACATGTGAACAAACGTGCAGACTTGACTACAAATACTGGGTTATACAAATAAACAGCAGCCAGAGTACAACTTGCTATTAATATATGATGGTAATAAAAATAAAGGAATAAAATGCAGGCTATTTAATTTACTTTTGTAAGAGCCAGTTCACATAGGATGTTTTCAGAGAGAAACATTAACAATTAGTCACAAAAACCTAACGAGAGAAGCACAGTCACCCTGTAGTTTGCAAATATTAAAGATAAAATCACCAGCTTTGCCTGTGTCCTGGAGGGAGAAAGAGAGGAAAAAAGGACAAGAAAGGAAAAGTAATTTAATGGAAATCAGTTAATTAAGCTTTTAGGTTATGCCTAGACTTCTTTTATGTTTTCCTATGGATGATGATATTACTTGTAGCCGCGTTCTCCCAAGTGAAATTCTGGATATGCCCTGGAGAAGAAATGCATGGCTCAAAGCAGAGCCACAGGTGTTGTGATCTGATTTTTTTCTACAATACCAGGAAAATAAGGTGTGTGCTAATGTTTGTATGGCAGATTCTTTCTAGACAATGACCTATTTAATGCAAGTGCTTTCTTGACAAGACTTTTTTGTCCTTTCCAACCTCTGCATTAAAGACATAAATGTATCCAAGCCATTGTTTTGGAGAAGACCGAGCACATAGTTAAAACCTGCAGATTCAGGACAAGCAAAACAGCCCAAATGTAAACTGTCATGGTGTTTGAGCCAGTTCAACAGCAGCATGGACATTTGTGAAGGAAAACAGCTGGAAGTCCTCATCTTCCCAGGTGGTTCAGGCTAAGCCATCTCCCGGTTGGCTCAGAGCCCCAGGTCTGCCAGTGAGATGTACGTCCTTGTACTGTGGAAGTGCTTTTGAGCATTTTGTCCTAAGAAAAAGAAGCTTGCTTTTCCCATATCTTTCAGGACAGGGGAAAAAAAAAAAAAAAGCTTTTCATTTAATTAGGTAAAAATGAGTTCCTGTTACTGATGTTCAACCTTCAGGGTGGCATGTGCTAGGCAATAGAGGAATGAGTTACTTAACATAGCTTGCCTTGATTTCTCAGATTGCTACTGAAATCCATGATGATATAAGGTGATTCCAGGCTCAGACAAATTTCAATTTCTCAGTGATGCTCTGCCTTCAATTTCCTTCATTAAAAACTGGATCCTACGCCAAGAGCCTAGTAAAGTTGATTAAATGGCTCCCACTGGCTTCCTTGGGCACTGGTTCAAAATATTAATCTGATTATCATTATGGCTCAAATTCAGCATGGTTGTTAAATATATATCTAACTGGAAGCACCTGAACAGTCCCATTATGATCATTCGTGGATTTAAAAATAGAACTATGTTTAAATGCTCTCTTGAACTCAGGTCTAAATGAAATCAATACATGCCATGGCTCTTACTCATGAAATATTAAGGGAGGATACATAATTTATTGTGCTCTGTGTATGCATGTGTACTTAGTACTGATTATTCTGTAATAGACCTATAAATAATTTAAACCATAAAGCATCAATTTTGGGGGGAGGGTGGAAGAAATCTTCACTAAACCCCAAACAGTACACTTTTTGGTAGTGTGGGGGTTAATTGTCTTCCTTTAAACTGTAGACGCCTGCATAATAATTCTGTTCTCACGTCTTCAAAAGCCCTTTTCCAGAGGGGGGAAAAAAGAAATCCCAGCTCCCTGTAGAGCTCTGGGAAGAGATCCTGTGAGCCAGTGGCTGGGCAGCACAGAGGGCTGTGCTGACCTCTGCTGACAGACCAGGCTGCAGTGAGCACCTGAGCTCTGCTGCCATTACTATGATGATTATTATTATTACTATTATTATTATTCTTTTATAAGCCACTTTTTTTCAGTTCCGGTTCTTGTTTACTGATGACACCACGCTATCTGTGGCCTTTCAGTAACACACAAGAGACTCAGAGAGAGCAGCATTCAAGGGCACATTTGACTGTATTTATAAAAGGAAGTGCACTTCTACTTTGCCGTGCACATCAAGGAGCATGTAATTAAGCTGTTTAGACTCAGCATGTGTTTAAAAGCAGTGCTTGGCTGGGAGATCTGTGTGACACATTCAGCACCTGTGTCACACGGGTGGTTTTTAAAAGCTTTGCTGCCTTTTTTCGCATTGTGACTCTTCCCTGCCCATTCCTGGGCTGGGTGTTGCCTCGAGTGGAGCAGGCTGGCCACAGGAATTCGGACACCAGAGCAGGCAGCTCTGCCCGCGACTTCCCATGTCCCAGCCCCAGGGAAGTGGGAGAAGGGGCAAGAAATGGGAGGAAAAACATCTCAGCTTTGTGCAGCAGAGCAATGCAGTGACAAACCGAGCCCCTTGAGGCAGGTTCCCCACTTCTGGAGCCTTGTCAGGCAGCTCACACACCCTCTCACATGTTCCCAAACAGTCTATCAGAGGGAATTGGCTCTAAAGATGGCACAAGGGACCATGTCCATTCAGTGCTGCCAGATTGGCCAGTGGGGATGCTGCAACACAACAAGGAAACCCTGCTGCTTCCTCCATCTCATTCCAGGTTTCATTTGCTGCAAGGAATTGAGTGAAGTAACACAACCACCAGCAGGTAACAGCAGGGAATACTCACTGCTTCCCAGACTGTGTGTATGCATAAGCCAATATGCACAGTTCTGGATGAGCGAGTATCAATGCCCTTTTCTTCTCCTGGCCTTCCACAATTATGTAAATAATCAAAACAAAAACTTCTTGAGTCCAGGCTTAACTTACCAGCTTTGTCACAGGCAAAGCTTACAGCACGGAAGTCTCCATCAGGAGAGCATGTGCAGGATGGAGTTCTGCCAGCTGTGTTGAGCCCGCTGTCCATCTCACTGCAGAAGAGCAGAAAATGTTCTCATGATGTTCGGGATCTTACTAAGCTCTAAGCACATGGGATTTAAGCTGTGCTTTCACCCTTGAGCAACTCCTGTGACCCACCTTTTACCTTTTTTGTTGTGAATGTGGTGTCCAGCCCAGTTTGTTTTATCTATTTTCTTTATGCCTTTAAGTGTGGGGGCAACAAAACAAGACAAAAATCGTTAGTTGTGCTCTAGTTTTGAGTTCAAGCTAATACAACTGCAACTTCACGTGACTTCTGGCAGATAATGGTGAAGTAGGCAAAATTACTTGAAGAGTTTGAATGAAAACCACAAATAAATTTTTATGTTGCAGTGGATTCGATCAAAACATTCCAGGGGTATCACGACAGGATATAAATACTTGAAACTGGTAGCTGTGTTAACCAAATTATTCCCACCAGAGAGTTAATGCTTCACCCATGACTTCTCCATGCCAATCATTTACTAAGCATGCAGCTATGAACACTTGGCAGAGAACAAGCCTCCCAGGTAGCTGCTTGGAAAACCCCTCTGGAAAGTCACTGGGAATGAGTCCGTGCTACCTGAAAGTCAGGAGGCACATACCCACATGCAAGAGCTGTGCTCCTGCACGAGGTCGCACTCAGAGCCCAGCAGTCAACTGGATAAAAACTTGGAAAAATAGGAACCAGCCTGAGGTTGCTCTGTATGCAGATGGATGCACTATTACCAAACACCCTGCAAGACGAGAGCTATGAAACCTTTGCCTTTTCATTTTTCCCCCTAAAGAGGTTATTTTGAAGTGCTGCCAAGAGTTACGTCAGTTCTCTAAAAAAATAAAATGCCCTTGTCCTGTGCAGCTGCAGAGGCTTAGTGACAGATGGCGCTATGTGAACGTGAATTTGGCTTTTAAAGAGCTACATTAAATATTTAACATGACATTTCCTTACATACGAAGTGCATCCGAGCAGCGTCAGTATTTTAATTACTTCTTACACATCATAAGTAATACATTAGAAATAAATCAGGAAGGCAATTTATAGAGATGTTGCAAGACAGAAAAGAGGATATTCTCTGTGATTCATCTCTCTGGGAAAAGCTCCCTTAGAGCTGCAAGTGTCCCCCCATTAGCCAAAAGCTGCAGGATGAGAGCAAGAGGAGGTGGTTGCAGGTAACACACGGAAGTCAGCTAATTTCCAGTTTCCTGGGTCCCATAACACAACCTGCAGAGTCTGCTTTCTAATAGTAAAGCTGCTTTAGTAAATATAGTAAATATTTAAACAGCATCGGCAAGTGCAGTAACAGCAAAGGTAAATTTCCACTTGACCCAAGCACCGCTGGGGTCCTGGCTGGGGGTGGTCAGCTGGCAAGGCAGCCTTCAGAGGAGGAGACATACTCAAAGCCTGGGGAGAAAGGGTAGAACCACATAAATATAGTGACATGCACTGAGTGAAAAGGGCATCCAAAGCACATGTGTGAGCACACTGGGGAGTGAAGTTCACAGAGACTCACAATAATGCAAAATTTATAGAGCAACAGTAACAAAAAGCACATTTTCCTTGAACAAGTATCACCCTCTTCACTCCTAATTGAGCGTGTCCAAGGTCAGACTGGATGGGGCTCTGAGCAACCTGGTCTGGTGGAAGGTGTTCCTGCCCATGCCAGGGGGTTGGAACGAGGTGATATTTAAAGTCCCTTCCAACCCACACCTACACTCATAGACCAGATATTAAAAGAGCAGATGTGGTCATGTGAACTTACCTTGTTTTTTTCATGTTAGTGCTGGTAACATCAGTGATTGCCTTAAAACTGTTGGACCAATTTGACATTTGGGACTCCTCTAGAAAGTGCATTGTGGTGTTGTCTAAGTGGGGAGAATGCCCACCAAGGAGAAAGGGGAAAGAAGGGAGCACCAGGGTCAAGAGAAGAACATCAAGAACTAAGCCCCAAGATTTTGTAAAATGTGGTTCTTCATACTGTGAGCATGAGGTGTTTGTTTGATCCTCCACATGCGTGGATTAAATCAATGCAAACACCTTTTCTCCACTGGTGATTTAGAGAAACTGTAACACACTCGAAGAGTAGGAAGCTCAGCATTTAAGGCTAAGAAACTCAGAGGAGACAAAGTAGCGATGTCACAAGGTGTTCAGGAGCAACCACCTCTGTTGCTCCCACTTTTGAAGCAAACCCTCTGATCATCCCCAACTCCTTGACTTTGATTCCCATGGCAGAGCACCCTCAAAGCACAAAAACTGGACTACTCTGGGATCAAACTAAATTTGACTGCCTTGGCTGGGGCCATGCTCTGGCCAAAGACACTGCCAGTGTCTCCTTATCCCTCTTCTTGCTGGACTCATACACCCTTTGTTCTGATCAGCACCCGGGGCTTTCTTCTGAGCTTTTCCTTGGGATCAGCATCAGGTAGTGACAGCTGTTGGAGCCCCACTTGCAATCTGGGCCCTGCAAATTTCCGCTCTTCCCCTTCCTCCTGTCTGTAAACCTCCATCCCCACCTCCTCACAGTATTCCACAGTGAAGTAAAGGAGCTCCTGGAGAGGTTTGCTTGCAGAACTGAACTGGGAACCATCTTTATGGCATTAATCACATTATTAAATATGCAAGATCTGAACCACATTTAATAACACACTTGTTCCAAGCAGAGGCAGTTAATTTCCCACTATCAGGTCAACCCTCAAAATATTTGTACCCTAGCTGTGAGGTTTATACCGGCTAAACAGTAATTAGGAAGTTTAATAAGCACCCGGTAAAGCTTCCTGAGCTGTTCTGCATTTCCTTACTCAGGTCAAATAAGATCTGTTGTCCTGTCTTGTAGAAGGAGTTTGACATTTCCAAAAACTCAGTAAGCTGTCGGGAAGACTAAAGTGGGCAGAAATGCCAACTGCTTTGGGGAGGAAAAAACACTTCCCAAAGCTTACTTTTTTTAGTACTGAAGAGGCTTTGAGAAGCATTAAGGAGTTTTGAGAAGTCTTTTTACAAAAGACACACTTAAAGGCGTGGCAAAAAAAAAAGAAATACTGTAGGAGATGGAGCTTGCAGCTGTGCATCCCTCGTGGGATGATCCTCACATTGGGGTGATGCAGAGCTCTGACCTGCATCTTCCTCACATTCCGTTCCTGACATCCTTCACAGCGCAGGAATTAAACCAAGGGAGTCACATCAAGACGAGATGAACATCCACCCTTTGGAGTCCTGTTGGACTTTACCGAAAAACGACCCGACGAACTCCGCCAAACCCCGACAAATAAATACTTCAACATTTCAATGACAACAGAGTAAGTACCTGCTATTTCAAGTTAAGGAAACAATGTTGCACTGGAACAAACAAGAAAATTACCGTTTATACACACAGACTTAAGTATCTGTTGGCTAGAGATAAGCTGCGGTGGGGCTGGAAGTTTCCCTAAACCACATCTCTGGGCAACAGGAAAGCGTAATCTTGCGGAGGATAAAGCAGGAACATTTCCTGAGTTGCGAGAATAACATTAGGAAAAGGGATCCATAGCACGCTACAAAAGTGGGGAGAAGTGGGGGGATGTCTTGGAAAGGGACAAAATAGCTGTAAAGCTGTAGGGCTCTGACTTTTATAGTAGGCAGGAACTGAAGCTGTTTTCCCACATTTAGGAGATCCATAAACAAGGCAGACTGGAGCATTAGGACACCAGTGCAGACAGAGTACTTGGGAGAGAATTGGGTTTGTGGAGTTAAAGGAAAGACTCACATTGAAAGCTACTACAAACTTATTACTTAGGTATTGTAGCATATTCATTCCTGTATCTCTTCATCTAGATCCTTCACTTTAATGTGTAGATGTAGCTACAAACAAGTAAATAAAATTTGTAACATTAACATTAGATTTTTAGAAGTAAATATTTCAAGCAAAATTCTGAATAGCCTGTGCTCAGTATACTTACTTTTTTGTGTGTGTATCTGTTTTATGCTTTGAGGGTGAAGCTGTTCCAGCATCTTAATGCAGAATTCATCTGGAAAATGCTGGAGAGAAGTCATGTACTGTTTTTTCTCATCCTCTATAGCTCCTGTTATTTGCCTGCATTATTTTGTCTTAAGTTACAAATATTAATGAGCCCATTGTATATTCTATCTCCACTTAAATAGCCAAAATTCCAAACAATGGTTGCATTAAAAAAAAAAAAAAAAAGAAGCCACTTTCTTGCCTGGATAAATAAGGAAAGCTGTAAATTTTCAGCAACTGCTCAGTGTCAAGCTCCTCCTGCTGGGTGTCCTTCTTCAGCACTAAGGGAAAAGTTCAATAAAGCTCCATTGACTGCTGCTGCCCTTGAGCCATCACACTGTTGTCTCAGGCTTTTAGGATAAAGCAGGAAGAGGAACACACAGCTCTCCAGTGCTTTGAAGGAAATCACTGACATCGAATCATAGTGATGGACCCCATCACCCCACTGCTTTAGATCAACCCAGTTTTGTGTTTGCTTTAGGTTTTTGGCGGGAGGGGAGATTCAAGGTTTTCATGCAGTGTCAGAAGCTCAAGGAAAGCTTTTTTCTATGTGACTCTTAGCCTGGAAGAAAGTATTTCTTTCAGCTTCACTTGTAATACAAAGGTATTCACAAATATATTTTACATTCATTCACTATTTGTTTCAGATCCAGTTAAAACTGCAGCATTAAGATGAGATATAGCCTTTGGCAGGCCTCAGAAGATAATAATAACATGTACAACAGATATAAGGAAAACATTTTCATCACAAGGATGGTCAAACACTGGAGCAGACTGCAGAATGTCCATCCTTGGAGAGGTATAAAACTGCAGCAGTCTGATCTAACCACATTCAGACGACTTCCAGCAGTCCCTTCGAGCCCAAATTATTCTAAATTTCCACTCACTTTAGACATTGGTAGAACTTCCCAAAAACCATAACAGAAAGTTGTAGTCTGTCCAGCCAGTGATCCACAGGCTGCAGACCACCAGCACCCGCAGCTTCAGAGCAGCTGTTGCAGCCACATTGGCAGGGCTGTTCCACTTCTGTGGAAGTGTTACACAACAAACAAGGGCCCTCTTCTTCCAGAAAGAAACTCTCAAAATCCCTGTTGTCCTGGTTAGCCAGAAGTTTGTTTCCTGTCCTGTTTCTGTGCTGCAATTCTGCATCTGGTAAGACTGCAGCAGCTAATGGGGCTATTAAGGTCCTGAGAATGAGAAAAGGCCAAAATCATGGAATCACAGGATGCTTTGGGTTGGAAGGGACCTTAAAGATCATCTCTTTCCAACCCCCTCCCATGGGCAGGGACACTAGACCAGGTTGCTAAGAGCCCCATCCAACCTGGCCTCGAACACCTCCAAATACAGGCTGTAAACTGCATGTACTTGGGTTTTGAAGCATTCTAAGACAACAACTACACAATCCAACCCTTTCCTGGATTTTGTTCTTTTAAAAACAATGGAGATGGAGGCATCCTCTATTTAGGTGTAGAGGGATGAAGGAAAGAGGAATGGATGGTTACGAGAAAGAGATAGTTGCTTAGACATTGCTTAATTCCTCTCATGTTTTCTCCAACAGATTTTTGCAACCTTAAGGGTTTCACTACAAAATTAAATGACCCATACACACATAGAATTTCAGTAAGCATGACAAAAAGAACCAAAGGAGAAAAAAAATTGTCTAGATGCTATTAGAAAGCAACAAGTTTGCTCCACTCTCCCTCTCCAGCACTGCCTAGAGAAAAGGAGCCTTTGCTGGAGTGTGATAGATATCCAATACATCTACAAATCTTGGTTTCTTGCAGGCTTCACTTCCTTAGAAGATGAACTAAGTGCTAGCACTTATTCCTTTACATACCCCATTTCCTGCAAGTAAACAAGCCAAAATCACCCTAGATCTTCTCATGCCCCTAGCAGGATAGTTCCTGCGTCTCTCTTTGGACACCATCACCTAAACACTCTTACTAAACTAAGTAACAGGATAGTTAAGCATAAAAAAGGTCAGAGCTGCCATTTCAGACACCTCCCCAAGCCTACCTAGTAGAGCAGTTTGTAAAAGAAAACGTGCTTTGTGTGGCAGTGTGTCTGCAAATTTCTGAACTCATCCTATTTTGATTCCCCAGACTGGGGTTTCTGTGCTGTTTACAAGCTGCCAGTGGGAACATATATGCATTATTTCTGAAAGAATGAAGGGAATGAAGAATGAGAAGCTTTTTGGGTTTGGAACTTGCCAACTCATGGAACTGCTTAAAAATCCTTGGCTTCCAGTCAAGTCCTGCTCTTGTGGTCAAACCAAGAAAGTGAAATTTCCAAGTGTTAACTCATTTCTTACACAAATGTAATGACAACAACAATAGAAATTTAAAAATGAACCTCAAGTTAGAAAAGACACTTAACTACATTTTTGTCGTGTTGGTCTTAAACGCTGGTCAATGCTACTGGACTCATAATTCCATTAAGAAAGAATATTTTGTGGTTTGCTCTGTCCCCAGCAGTAATGTATCAGAAATGTTACAACGGTAGGAAACATTTCTGTTAGCCAACACATTTCTTCAAGACTAAAAAAAATTCCCCCTCAGTGCTGGGACAAAACCTTGTTGCAACTTTTATTCCAACGAGACAAGCACGGCAGGGGCAAAACCTCTCTGGAGCACTGCTCCTATAGCAGGGCCAAGGTGATGAAGAGCATTGCACTTGGGTTTTTCTTCTCCTTTCCCTACCTTTTCCCAGCGCTGCACGTTGTGAGCCAGAACTCCGTAGGCCTGATGAAATATTGCCGTCTGGATGACTCAGGGAGGATGATCTGGCTGCACTCCCACCACGTTGGTCAAATAATACGGCTCCGACATCTTCTCCAGAGAATGAATCACACATGTAGGAACAGGCAGCCATTCAGATGTGTAAAAGGAAACACAAAGCTAGGCATTCTCCTTGAAAATCAGGGGAAAGGAGAAATTTGCCTCCTAACTAAGCCTTTAATTTGCAGCATAACCCACAGTCTTCCCCTTGTGTCTGAAGGGCAGAGCTTTTAATGAGGTCATTTGGGAATGCATAGTTAGCATATTTTTAATCTCTCTGCCTAAAAGATTTGTTTTCTTAACAAGTGCTCTCTCATCAACCTGATGTGCTACAGCCACAAAGACCAACTTATTTTCAAAGCACTTTGAGTCAGGGAGAGCCTCCACACAAGTTACATCCAGGGCCTAGTAATCTTTCAAAATATAATTAAAAGAAGCGAGATAAACAGCATCTCACAAGCCTCTGAAAAATGGGATATACTTCTGTTTTATGTGTTTATTTCTCCTCTGAAGAGAATACAAGACAGAATGAATAGTTTAAATGCATTCTTAACCAATATATTACTCAATTTGTTTAAAAAGTTGCATTTCTTTCAGGTATCCTGATGAAAAATTTTGAGTGGGCAGAATCCATGAATGTTTCTGGGAGTTACGAAAGGAGAAACCTGTGTCCTTTCTGTACATCCAAGAGTCAGAATATTCTTAGTATGGCCAACTTGACTGAAAACAAAACCAAACCAACCGAACAAAAATCCACCCCCCCACCCCCAGAACACAAATGGGGTACAGCATTAAAAAAACTTGTACTGGGAGCAACGTATTGGAAAACTCAACCCCAATATTCCAAGAATATCAAGAATGTCAGCAAGTGACACCTGTAATCAAGAAGACAGAGGAAGAATGTATATTAACAGAAAGGGGTTTTACTTGGCTCACATGAAACTTATTCACCTTGTAGCTCATGATCTGTAGCACAGACATTTGGCGTCCTGAGAAAAGCAAACAAAGTGGCTCTGGAAAAAAATTGTCCCTGTCTTTCACTAAATAATGAATGTTATTGATGCTTTGCATTAAGCAGATAAGATGAAATTCCCAGCTCTAGGCACCAAGGCTCACCCAAGAAACATCTAAGGCATTCTTAACTTCTTCATATTATCCTTTCCTACTCTGCTCTGAATTTTAAAGAGCCTACAGACTAAAGATTTGGCTTTTGGCCTTTATAGGCATAAATGTGAACTTAAAGTTTTTCAGTTTTACCAAAGACAGTCATTCTTATCAATTTTGGCTTGGCTCCTTATCCACTTTACCTGATCCAACAATATATTTTATCACAGTCCTGCCAATGTATTTCTCCTATCACGAGGATGTACCACTTCAAAATTTAACAGACAGCAATTATAAACTAACCTGGGGTTATAATAAGATCTCCTGGTATTTATTTAGTTGCTTTAGACCCTGGACTGAAACTCACCTGAGTAACCTGAGCCTTAAAGAGCCTTACCTGCATCCTCTGGAATGCAGTGTTGGTCCCAGTTGCAGTGGTACAATGCCAACCATTTTAGAGAATTTAATGCCCATTAGTTCCCAAAATAAATCCTCACAGTAATTTACCAATTTCTGTGCTACCTATCCGTGCTGATCCACTTTCACTCAAGTTTTCTCTGGAGGGAGAAGAGAATTTTTTACTGTTTAATAGGAGCTATGGCCCAAGACCAAATTTTTTCACAATTATTTCGAATTGTCTTGAATTTTTTGAAGTTCAAGCTTATAATCACCTGAGATGCTGGGAAACACACCAGGTAGACATTGTTTTCCTTGGACCACTTGGCATTAATTTTCTGCATCAGTTTCACTGCACAGCCAACCTCAATTTTGCCCCCTATACTGCACCTTACAAAACGTCCAGTTTTCATCAATTCACCCTAAATTAACATCCCTCTTTGCATCCTGCGGCTTAAGAGTCATTGTTCCTCTTACAATAAGCTTTACACAACCAACAAGCTACTAACAGCCAACTCCTATGTGAAAACCTCCTGCACAGCTCTCTACCATCCTCATGTTCCTAACAGAAAACTTGACATTATTCCTAAGACTCCCACTCAAAAAACATCTGAAAACAAAGATCCACTGTCCCAACAGCAGCTGAAACAACCCAACGATCAGTGCAGAGCTAAAACCAGGAGTGCATTTTGATTTTGTTGAAACAGGGACCAGGGTTTTGTTTGAAAGTTGCTAAGGGTACACTTGAAGGTTTCACATGAAAAAAATCAGTATTTGCACTCAGAGAGGCTTTTTCTTAAAGAGCCAGAAGGAAGTTGCTCTTCAGTGCTCTGAAGCAGAGGTAGTTGGGGAGATCTGTATCTACCCTAGGAAATATCTTCTGCTCCAAGCAGAACTTTCGCTTGCATTACCAACCTGCAGACCCCGACCCCACGCAGAGGTTTGGCCCTGAAAAGGTACAAGTACCATTTTCCAAGTGCAAATACAACATATTTGATTCAGAACTTCATAGCCACAGTCACAAAAGCAAGCAGAACCCTCAAATTAGAGCAAAGCCTTCAATTCACCCTGTTAAGGTGGCTTGGCTCTGGTGCTCACACACACACAGACTCTTTAATACTGAATACAGCTCTCACCACAGAGGGTGAGAATTGCAGAAGTAGAATGAAAAAAATCAAAACAAACAAACAATCAACAACAAACCACGCAAAAAACCCCAAACCCACACCACAAGACGTTACACAGCTGTAGCCAAACCTGCTGCTTTTTTATGAGAGTAAAACTGGCATTTATTTCTGGGTAACTTTCAAGAACTACATTAGCAAGCTTGATAAAACGTTTACGATTCCTCTAGCAGAGGATTCTCATTCCTACAGCTTTTTACCCCTGATTAAAGCAGATGACCCAAACACAACATCAAAAGGCAAACAAACAGAAACTAATCAGTATATTCCATCGCACGGGGAGACAATACCCTTCATGTTATTGCAGCAGGTAAAGCCCAGCCACACCATACCATCACCTTTTACCAAACTCCTCTAATTACTCCTTTTGTTTCCTGACTACTGGGAGGGCCAGTAATGGGGCACAGCTTTAATTAGTCATGGTACTTTGGGGGGTAATTACAGCTAGAAGTTGGTTTATTCTTTTTAAGAAATATTGACAGGCATATTCTTAGTGTGAAATGTTGTGAATATTACAGTAAACGTGTTAAAAAAGAGTAGACAGGTAACCTAAAGAAAGCCTGTGTCTCAGGAAGTTTCAAAATTTTAATATCTACATTTGTGAGGATTTTTATAGCCCAGGGGTTGATGTAAAGAGTTTGCAGGTTACTGATGAGACAGCTCAGCTCTTGCTGCTCATCATCGTATGATGCTACCCAGGGAGGTATCCTCAGTGAGGTCACCAGGGCTCATCCTTTTGTCCCAGGCAGTGTGACATTGCGGGACACAAAAATGGAGTTCCAGAATGCAAATCCGGAGTAGGAGTTTTCCATACCCCTCTGTGTTACAGGCTGGCAAGGTGGGGAAAGGCACAGCACCGGCCATCTAAACTCACACACAAAACATGGCTTCTAAAATATGTTGTAATTATTGGGCCAGCCTGAAAATATTGAAAAACTGGCTCTGTTATCATTGCAGAGGCATGGAAAACACTTCCCACACTGAATAATCATCACCATTAACAGCAATTTGCTATTTAACTGAGAATTTAAAGTACGGTCAAGACATTACAACCTAACCCCTTCCTTTGGGGCAGAGCTGACTGTGACTGCCTTCTCCAAGGACGTGTCCTTCTGTGACTACATTTATCAGTGTACAGGAGAACCTCCCACCTTGTTATGGCTCCAGCTTTTGTGGATAGTGCAGAAAACATCACTGCCTACACTGAAGGTACCAAGCCCCGTGTAGGGCACAGATAAATGAAACTCTTTAGAGTGAATTACCTGTATTTTATGGGTAGGTGTAAGGAGCCACACGTTTAACAGCACAGGGTTGGCACAAAGCTAGTATACCTTATAAAATCCTAATTATAATCACAAAGTAACAGAAATATTTTAGCAAACTGGGGTATATGTACTTTTAATACGTTCAAGCTGAAAAAGCAAACTTTTTCCTCTATAAAGTAAACTGTTAATAAACAGCACTGAACACTGAGGAATAACCCTAACCCTAAACTGACACCTGGGAAGCCACTGTCTGAAATACCTTTCCGTCTGCCTGGGAAAGCATGGGGTAATATTGGCAATCAGAAAGTAACCTTCACCCAGGAAAAGTATCCAATTTCCTGGCATTTCAGCAGAACACTCTCATTTCCCAATTATGCCTCAGAGGAAGGGGTTTAGTTGTAATACCTTGACCATACTTTAAATTTCTCTCTTCGCTGCGCTGCCCTGCCCTGCCCAAATTTATCCTCCAGCCTCCCACCCCTTTCCAGACTCCCATGCCTTTTCACCCTCCCACCCCTATTCAAACTCTCACTCCATTTCAGCCTCCAGTATTTTCTGGCCTCTACTTGCCCTCCAGCCTCCCACACCTCTTCAGCCCCCCCACCATTTTTAGGGCTTCACATTTTATGGCCAGATTTTGATTTCCAGCCTCCCATCCCTTTTAAAACTTCCACCTTTTTTTGCCTTTTCCCCCCGCCCCTTCCCTCTAGAATTCCACCCTTTTTCACCCTCTCATTCCAATTTAGCCTCCTACTGCTTTTCAGCCTCCACTTTTTTCTGGCCTCTGCTTGATCTCTAGCCTCCCCTGCCTTTTCAGCCTCCTACCTCTTTTTGCCCCTCCCTGTGCCCCCCCGCTTCCCTCCCTTTTCACCTTCCACGTTTTTTGTCTCTATTTTTGGTGGAAGTTTTTTGTCTCCTCCATAATTGTGGCCCTCTGCCCTTTTCAGCCTCTGCATTTCTTTCTCCCTCCCACCCTTTCTTGACCCTCTACCGTTTTGCAGCATCTCTTTTTTCTCTACTCACTTTTTCTTCTCATTGACCTTTCTTTAATCTTGCACTCCTTTTCAGCCTTTGTTGTTTTTCTCTCCCTCTTACTCTCCTGTTTTTCTTTCCTAGTTTGTTACTGCACTTCCTTTCCAGCCTCCTTCTCATTTTTAGCCTCCTTTTCTTTATCAGCCTTCCTTGTTTATTCCCTCTGTTTTTGCCCTCTACCTTCTTTACTGAGCCTCCTGCTCTTTTTCAGCCTCTCACTCTTTTTTGGCCCTCTACCCCTTTTGGGCCTCACCTTTACATTAAGCCTCCACTGTGTTTAATGGTCCCCACTTATTCCTCAGACTCCTGCTGCTTTTCAGCCTCCCATCCTTCAGTGACCTTCACCCTCCATCAGACTCTCAGACTCCATTTCACAAAAAGATTTCATTGGCATCCCGCAGCACTTCAGCCTCCCCACCCAGTTTCAGCCTCCACTTTTTCTGGCCTCTACTTCCCTTTCAGGTGCCCACCTCTTCTCAGCCTCTCAAAAGAAGAAATGTGCTAAAACCGTGGACTGAAACGCAGCTGGCAAGCGCTAACATACCTTTTCTATTTTTTATTTTTTTCTGCTTTTCCTCATGTATTGTGTTAAGAACATCCTGTGCTGTGTTTTGTGCTCAAGAAGAACCCAGTACTTAGATGCCAGCCAAAGGGCTCCTCAAACTGTGGGATTTAGGGCTGCCCAATACTTCTCTTAATAACACTAAGCTCTCCATTGCCAATCCAGGAGTCCTGAGATGAAATATTTAGGAACTGAATAGTTGCACCACCTGAAGTATTAAATATCAGCTGCTTGGAGACTGTACTTGTTTTGTTCTGCTCTGGTTTCAGGCACGAGGGGGCAAAGCTAGGGAAGAATACTTTGTCCACCCACACAGGCAAGGAGAAGCCAGACCTTTCAGCATCTCCAGCACTTTCATTTCTTGGCACTCTGGGATGGTGGGAGAAATTTGACATTAAATCATGAGGGCTGCCACAGGGTCAACAATGTACCAAGAGCTCTTGTGCGTTTCAGTTTAAATTCCACAAAGACTGGGCAAATTTCCCTGTAACTGATACCCACAGACCCTCTTGAAAGGGGATGTGAGGCAATGGGAGGAAGCAACGCCCCTGGTGCCCATCAGCCAGTGGCAGAAGGCTTGGCTCCAGCTGCAGGAACAATGAGCGGAAGAAAGGGAGATAAGCAGCCAGGAAACAGGGCACAGAAGAGCAGAAAGCCACAAGAAAGGAGAAAGGGAGAGCTGCAAGGGGAAAAGCAAGACCAGCATCCAGTGTCAAACAGGAGGGGAGCCCATAGCAGAAAGGAGGCCTTCAGGAAATTTCAGATGGTGTGTCAGTGAGGGTGCTGGGGTAAAGGCTCCATGAGGCCGAGACAGAAGGGAAACGTCACCAGCAGCGGGGAGCAGAGGGACTATGAGCCTCTCTGTGAAGTCCCTGCGGCAATGGAGACTGGAGCATGGGATGGAGGGGCCGGGTTATCCTGTCATTCTGACAAACCTCCTAGAGGGAAAGACTGGAACAACTGGGGTTATGGATGTAAGACCTGGTGACCAATGTCCACTTTTGGATACTCAGTCTCAGACCAAAAAAAAAAAAGATGGTGTAGATTTCCCTATCTCAGCAATGCAAAGAGAGGGCCAGAAGGAGCCACACAACCTGAGATGGAAACAGGTCCATATGGAAGACAAAGATGTCCAATTTTCCCAATGGACCATATAGGATAAAGTGATCAAAATCTCTTCAGGTGTCCTATTTCAAACCCTAGACAACCACACACAAATCTTTCTGATGGGAAGGTCAGATTTGCTGTGTTAAGCACTCAACATTTAGGAAGCCATGCTGTTAGAGCTGTTGATGACACGTGCATTCAGCCCCACTATTCAACTGTGACAGTCAGATGCTGCCTTTAATTATACAGTAACACATTACTGCATCTGTGCTTTTCACACTTCCTTGCCTGGGAAAGGTGCACAGGGCAGAGCCAAGAGCAGTTTCTTTTCGCTGCTTTCATCCTGACACCCTTTTTCTATCCTCCCCGGTCTCCCTTCATCATCACTCATTAAAGCTTCCAAGCCCTGCAGTGTGTGAGGGGCCGTTGGCTGGCCCAGAGCACCCTACCTGCCAGTGGGGGATTATTTCTGAGCCAATAATCTCTCCTGCATGACAAAGCTTAGTTGGGCTTCATGTGGGCATTTAGAGCTGCTCTGTGAAGGAAGTGGTGACCTGCTTTGCCACGCCCAACCTGGGATCGCAGCAGCGGGCTCAGCTGGTGCCGAGAGAGGGTCTCTCCCCTGGGTTTCACTGAATAACCAAGGCTCGTTTGTAGTGTGTTACTGAGGGAGCAATTCAGCTGCAGGATTTCCTACATCTGCCCTATTTCGTAACCAAAGAGAAGCTGCCCACCAAAACAGCTACTGCTTCTAAGGTGGCTTCAGGTAATTCTGTATCTATACATGTTTCTCTCCTGAAAAACTGAGGTGTACTGCATGTGCATGAAGCCTCATGTGAGGCAGCTCCAGGTTTGGAACATGGGCTGATGCTCTCCAGAGGTCAGGAAGTGTGGGAAGAGCCAGGCACTAATTAACCCAATGCTCAGGGGTGTGGGCTGCAATCTCCAGGGTGACAGGTCAGAGGGACGGGCAAATACATCTTACCCCAGAACCCTGCAGGGAACAAAACTTCTTTTTTTACCCCTTTTCCCCCAAAATACAGAGAACAAGAACATTTTGGCAAAGAGGGTCAAGCCCAAGCACTTTTGCTGCTGATCTCGGTGTTAGTGGTGCTGTCAGTGATACTGCAGATGATGCAATTGCAGACAACTTTTTGGGCACACTGTGTTTTGGCATCACCGTCCCTAATGCCGTGGCATGGGACCAGTCAGGAATGCATCTTATGTATAGGGCTCTGCTATTTCTCCTCAGGAAATGGCTCATGAGCATAAAGATATCAATCAGCACCTGAGCCTGCTCCTGTGCTCCACCACCATTGACCAAAGGGAATAATTATCAAATATCCTGTACCATGTCATGGAGGGAATGAAAATCCCTCTCCACGGATGACAGAAGGACTTACTAAGCTCTCTCCTGAAGGACAGGGAGCTGCTGGACCATCCAGATGAAGCAAAGGACTTTTTTTTTTTTTTAAGTTACACAGTGTGCCAGGGAGTGGGGAGGCAAGTCAGGGGTCCCAACTCCAAATGTTCTATAGCCTATCGGGACTATATTATGAGCAGACACAACCAGCTGGTATAGGATTGGGGTTATTTCATGTGAGGGAATACAAACAACAGCAGCCAGTAAATCTCTCCTGCACAGCTGGAATTAAGCATTGCCAACTGCGTAACTTCCCTAGCACATAATGTTCATTTGTTCATTCATTCTTACTATCCCCTTGACTTACCTGCCTAATTTACAGGACACAAACCCCTCAAGGTATGGATTTTGGCATCTCATGGAATAGCAGCAGTGTGCAGCAGAAGCAGACAAGGGCACTGCCAGTCCCCCAAAGCTGGGGACCCTCACAGCACTTCCCAGCAGCACTGGATTTGCCCACAGTAGACACAGTTCATCCCATCTTTGATATTAAGCTTGACTGATGCTTCTCTCAGACTCGATACACTAGAACATTATAAAAAAAGGCAAATCCTGGTTCCAGTTGAGTCCTATTATATACTCTGTTTGATATCTTACCCTTTTAAAACGTTTTTAAAATGCTGACGACACCCCACCCACCAATGCCACACCCCCTGAGGATCTTGATTTTGCATTTTTCTCAAAAAAAAAGGCTTTCTGAAAGCAGGAGCCCCTCCAGCTGCCTACTGCTACTGGCACTGCCCCCTGCCCTGCAACCCTGATCAACCAAACTGTGCTCTTCTCATTGGCATCAATGTGAAAGTTGTTCTCACCCTATATTATTGGTTTCAACAGAAGGAAGTATACACACAAATGATAATTCTGAGGCTGAAATCAAGCTCTGTTATTTTCATGCCATTGCTAACATGTCCAGAGATTTATTAAAGCCATGAGTCAACCCCTGTCAGAAACCAGAGACATTGCCTGTGAATAAGCAACTTTGGTGTTTATTCCTCCTGTCTCCTCATCTGCCAAACTGCACCAGGGAAGGGTGCCTTCTGATAAGCAACACGTCAGGCTAATTATCCGCACAGATTTTAAGCTGCATATTTTCTCTCTGGACTAATCTAACCCAGCTGTGGGAAAGGCATGGTTTTAATCAATCCTTCTATCCGTCCCATGACACTCGGATACACGTGCATGCATAGGTATGTGCATCACCCAGTAAAATAACCATGGTGTACACCATTAACAAGCTGCCTGTCACACGCTGTTCAGCTTGCCTTTCTTTTACAGTGCTGCATCCAAACAAACTAGTTCTGAAATGAAACAAGTTCCAAAGCCCAGTAATTAAACAGGATTGCCAGTGGGCTTCATAGGACTTGTTGCTTCAGAGATGACGCTCACCTTTGCTGCACCTCCTGTGACCACCACAGACCTGTGTGCTGGCAGGGTAGCTGGAAAACACAGGAAACAGGTAACGGCAATGAATGGGAAGTACCAAGCTCCAGTGTCCAAAATACACCACAGCAGCATCTTCAAATGGGAACACCTTTGATGTTTAAATCATTCTTACTGTTCTAATTCACCTTCCTCTCTGGAAGTCCCTGTGTAGCCCTGAGCCAGCCTGTGCAGTGAGTGCCCTGCACATGGCAGGCAATGGCAGTGGTGCCCTGGGTATCCCGAGTGTACCCCCTCACGAGGGCCGAGGGGCCGTGGTCATGGCTCTGTCACATTGTGGCGTTCCCCGAGGACGTGGGCAAGAGCTCTTCCCGCTCCCTGAGTTGGCGGGAGAGCCAGGAGCAGGACAGAGACAAGCCGGGACCGGCTCCGCCGTGCTGAGGTAAAACGAGGCAAAATGGCGCCCTGAGGGCACAGGGAGCGGAACCGGTGCCGGGCCCGCGGCTCAGCCAGGCGAGCAGCCTGGGTGCACATGCCCGGCAGCAAACTGTTAAACTTCAGCTTTAAAAATCCACTGGGTTTGGGGTTTTTGCTTTCCCACTGCTGAACCCATATGATTGTTCCTGGGGGCTCTTGCATCAGACCAACCTCACGGCTGACATGTTTCCTTTGCAGCTGAGCATGAACGATTTTGGACAACAGAGACTTTAAGAAGGTACTTGACTTTGTGTCTGTGTAAATTAATAATAGTGGAGGAACAAAAAACACTACCAATTGAGGCAACATCACATTCCAAGAGGACGTGTTTGAGAATACTGTCCTGAGGGCTGCATGCTCATGCAGAACACGCTATATAGTGCATTTGTGAAGGTTTAACCTAGGGTCACATGAAAAATACACACAAAAGAAGGCAGAAAAGGATTTCCCGGGGAAGAAGCAAGAAAATAATATACAACTATGTTAAACTTATATGATCATTATTTAAATAACATCATTTAAAACACCAGGAGTAGTCTAGCTTGTCACAAAGCTCTCACAGATGTGTTAAAACAGTAAATGCAGCTTTAGAGTAGCAAAGCATTTTGGTGTGCCCCAGGCCACAAGACAGAACAGATGAGGGGAAGATAGTGCTAAAACTTATTGAAATAATTGATCTTGTGCGATCTGTCTTTCATTGATCCCTGGGTGTCGTTTGCAGTTTGTATCAGCACAAGCCGCAGAGGTTCTGTCACCAAAACCACCGTGATGGGGTAAAAGCAGTGTCAGAACATGTAAAAAAGCCCTTTAGGCTCTTGAGTTAATTAAGGGATTGTGAAAAATGCCTCCTGCCTCTTCTGAGAAGCCCATCATACCGCCCTCGTTTTTCATGTGTTAATGAAAAATGCATATTCCTCTGGAAAACTGGCAATTCGGTGGCTTACAATTACAGAAATATTTTCAGTGTAACATCATGACGTGTGACTGTTACAAATGGTGCTCATTTTTCTATCACTGAGGTTAAAGTGCAGCGATGTGCTCTGCTCCAGGGATTTTTAATGGGAGTAATGTCAGTATTGGGTTTGCCCGTGGATTAAATAAAGGTGGAGAGATGCTATGAGAGATCTCATCTTCAGAAGTGGTGGTTGGAAAAGGATAAACTCCTAACTGTCTGGGGATTTTTGACATCTTAAGGAGTTTTACGGTTTCATTGTTCTCTTTGTAACAGAACACGATGGGGTCAGTGATGGTGCAGACCCTGCAGTTCCAGCGCTGATCTATGTGACTTCAGTGGGTGCTTTGGGTTAAATAATGAGTTTTTAACATTATTAAACAAGCTATTCACAATTTAACAAGCTGTTCAGTTATTTGCCAGCTCAGTAGAAATGCTTGTTGGAATCACCATCCCTGGAGGTGTCCAAGAAGAGACTGGACAGGCACTTAGTGCTCTAGTCTACGGTTGACAAGATGGAGATCAGTTGAAGGTTGGACTTGATGATCTTGGAGGTCTTTTCCAACCTAAATGATCCTGTGATCTGTGTGATTCTGAGCAAATACTGAACTGGCTGGTGGATTAATATCCTGCTTCCAGTTTACAGAGCCAATCTTACCCCTGAATTACTCCTTTATTTTGAATTAAAAATAAAAGTCTGAGTGTTGCAGTAAACTGCTCTATGTTGCAACTTGCTTGGTATCCAGTCCAATGGAAAACTTGTTCTGAGACCTCTGATCATTAAGTGAAATCTTAAAACAGCATTATTATAAATGTTCCCAAATATTTCTATGCTTACTTATCATCATAACATTTTCAAATCACCTATTTTCAACACTGTTTTCTTACTGAAAGGCAGCCCTAATCCACTAAAGACAATACTGACAGTTAGACAACAATAGCCATTTGCACTTTAAATAGAGTCAGTTCCCCTCTGCAGATTACAGCAAAGAGGACTGTTGTTTGATTTACCCCATTTTAGTTTCTTTTAAGCATAGGAGAATAGGAAAACAGAAGATAATTTCAGATATGTTGGCACTAGCTGCAAAGAATTCTATTAAAGCACAAAAATGATTTTTTTTGCTTTTTATATTTTCAAGAGCAATATAAAAATTATGATGTTGGTTCAGAAGACAGGTAAGATCTGTGTTGGCAACTACAATTCTTTTATTGGACATGTGTTACCGAGCATTGAACACTTGTTTATGTAGGCACGGATTTAAGAATAACACCACAAAATCAAACTGATAAAGTGCAGACCTGTACTGAGAACCAGGCCTGGTAACTCTGTCTACCCCTACAGCTGAGAAAACAAAAGGGGAAAAAAAACTGCCATTATAAGAGAAGAAGCATATTATAAATTATGGTCACAGAACTAGACAACCTTTCCTGCAAGGTCCAGAGCACTGGAAAACCCAGGTCCCCTGTGTACATGCACACCGTGTTTGTTGCAGGAAATATTTTAAGTTAGACTTTGGCTTACACAGTGGTTTATTTATAAGAAAACTTAACAAAGCTGTACTGATTAAAACAGTTCTCTTAACACAGTTTGTTTATATATTTCAGAATTATGTTTCAGAATAAAAAATTATGCCCTTAAAACCAGATAACAACCTACCCCCAACACAGTAAGTTTCAGCAAACAGTGACCAGGAAAGAGTGAATGGGGGAAGCCAGTGTGAGTCATGACTTGAGCGATGGTCTTTGCCAGATCTCATTCCTTGCATCAGAATTTTCTCCCTAAGAAGGATTTAGGAGATAAAAAGGTAAATGTAACATGTCCTTGTGTTTCTCCATCTCATAAGGGCAGTTTTCTATAGTCCTTAGTAACAGAAAAAAAAAAAATATTTCCAGAGCTTTCACACATCCAAAAAAAGAAAAAAAAAAAAAAAGGCAGAAAACAAGAGGGAGAATAAAAACTAATATAAGCTAAAACATTATTTTGTAGTAAACAATAGAATATAACGTGCAATAGTGCAATTTCTCCTTTGCTGCTCCAACAGTGAAGTCTTGGAAGATAGTCCCCTGCATGTCACCGTACAGCATCCCACATCTAACTGCGTGTTTGCCGGGCACTGCTGGGTCTGCTGGGCTTCGGAGCCGAGTCACCATGCCCGGGCTCTGCCTTCCCCTTCCCAAGGTGGCGGAGTTTCTGATCCCAGCGCTGCGGATTAAATGGCAAAGACATTACGAGAGAGATTATGGAAGAAATAAGTCATACTTAAAACAAACGTGTGTTCACAAACGGCAGCGAAAGGGGAGAAGCCGCTGCTGTTTCCATCCCATCGCCCTGCTCTGGGCTCGGGGGTGGAATGCGAGGTTATCGGGAAAAGTCATTTTAAACAGCAAAACCATTTCCTGGCTTTCTTGTAGCCTCTGTGAATGCAGGGGCTGGTACAAGGCGTAATGGCTTCAGCAAAAAGGAGACTTTGCTTCGAAATAATAAAATTTAAATAAAGCTATTGGTACAGTCTTTGGGAGAAGCAGGATGAAAAAGTAATCAAGTGATTTGCGTTAATTATTAAAAATTACTGTTTCTTTATTTTTACTTTTGCGGGTAATAGCAACCCCAGTAAAAAAAAAAAAAGACAAAAAAAAGGCATAATAAATATAGTTGGTGCAACTTGTGATGCTCTTGGAAAAGGAGACGATAATGAGAAATGGGTGGTGATGTGGCAGGGTCCTTTGTACCCCCAGGCTGGGCACGAGGGCAGAGCCAGCAGGTCGCAAACAACAAGCAAGTAAGTGAGAAAATAAGTGAGTTCCCCCCAAAAAAAGCCCAACAAATGATGATTCCACCCAAAAACTGGAACTGAGGAGAAGTCAGTGATAACAAGGTATTTTCTCTGTAGCACTGGATTTCATAGGGTTCTGCCAAACCAAACAACAACTTGGAATAAGACCCTCATATCTTTTTTCTCCTGTAATCTCCATGAATGTGACAAATTGCACAGAAAATCTTGCATTTATAATCACAACAGTATTTTCCTGCCAGTGACCATTATTACACCACTGAAGAAAGCACTGAGTGGAAGAGAAGACTGGTTTGCACAGACACAACCACTGTTGTGGCAAATCAATGGCTGAGAAATTGTGGCAAAATAAAGAAAATTCTCTGTAAAGTGACACTCCTAACGACATCAAAACCACCGGTAATTTGCAGCTCATCAAAACATGAAACAGATGTTTCATAAGACATAAAACCCTTCCAGAACTTGGAAGGCATTAGAAAACGTGTAAATTAGGAAACAATAGAATGTATTTTCATATAGAATTAGGGTTGTTCAGCCTGGTGAAGGCTCAATGGAGACCCCAGAGCACCTTCCAGCACCTAAAGAGAGAGCTGGAAAGGGACTTTTGACAAGAGCTTGTAGTGACAGGACAAGAGGGAATGGCTTCACACTCACAGAGAACAGCTTTGGATTAGGTATTAGGAAGAAATTCTTCCCTGTGAGGGTGGTGAGACCCGGCACAGGTTGCCCAGAGACACTGTGGCGGTCCCATCCCTGGAAGTGTTCAGGGCCAGGTTGGATGGAGCTCTGCACAACCTGGGCTAGTGGAAGGTGTCTCCGTCCATGACAGGGCAGTGAAACGAGATAATCTTTAGGGCCCCTTCCAACCCAAAGCACTCTAGGCTTTGATGATACTTCACTTGCATTTGAGTTCATTGCTTCCAATTCACTATGACGTGACTTCCCTGTCATCTACCTCCCTCAGCTAAGCCAGGAAGGTGAACTTTAAATAACTGCTAATCCACACAATTTGGTAAGGGAACTGTATTTAAAGAACATTAAATCTGGAAAGTATGATCCTGCCTTAGTCTGGAAAACATTTGTAAAGCTCTCTGGTTTTTTCTTTGACTAGTATCACCCCAATTAAGCAGACATGTGCTGTGGAACACACAGCTTGCCCATGGAGTTAAAACACTCCTACTGTTAGCTTTTTTGAGACAGCGGTTTTGATTGCTGCTAAACTAGGGGACTTTGGGGTAATTCAATATATCCCTTTAGTTTATTCATCATGCATTTCTATGTAATATAGCAAATAACACAGCAAGTTAGTTTTTGATATGTGGTATTAATTAACTGGAGGCAGCACAGGTATTTTCTTCCTTAATTTTGACTAGGTAGATGTTTCATGGCATCTGCAAACATTTGACTTTTGGTGAGGTGTTTTCTTACCTTCACTTTTTTACCGAGACGATCCTTCCACTTCTCAGCTATGGAGCCTTCCACTAAGAGTAACCTACACAACAGAGACAACCAGTCACTCCATCTGTACAGCCCAACATAAGCAAGACTAAGATCTCTGTGCCCGCAGACAGCCTTGCCCCCTCAAACACCATGAAGGAGATGTTCAGACAGTCATTCCAAGTTTTTCTTTCCTTGTGGCTCTGAAGTTCAGCTTTACAACAGGGGAACAAATAACAACAGACATGCTCCAAGGAGAGCGCAGGAGAGTTACCTGGAGCGCTCCTCGTCCTCGTAGCCCATAATGATGTACTCTTCATTGGCACTGAGCGGGGGGCACAGGCACCCAGAGTTCGTGTGAAGGTTTACAGTGTCCTTCGGGATGTTCACCAGGGAAGATTTCAGGATCTCCTTTACTTCCACCACCACAGTGACATCGTGACATTTAGTCTTCACCTCCTTCACTTTAGCCCGAATGACTGGGAAAAAGTCACAAAGTGTGTCATTAGGAGCAGCAGATAATGCAGGTCACCCCCAAGCCGTTCCTGGTGACCTCTGGGATTAGTCTTTAGCACGGTCCATTATCAGAAGCTTAGCTGAACTCCAGCAGTGTCCCTGCCCCCATCTCTTCCCTTCATTACTTCACTCTCCACCAGAGGAGTCTAGGTAGCTCAGTGTATCCCTTAATGGTATGGTCAGGAGCAGGAATTACGTACCACTTGGATTTATGTCCTGTTTAAGCTGGGCTTTGACTTTAGCATCTTTTCTTCTTCTCCCTTGCCACGATAAATATATTTAATCCATTCTTTGTACACTCTCCTTCTCCCTTGAGCTGTAACTGATCCCTCTTTGGCTAATTGTAGTACAGACAACCAAACTTAATCTGTCACTCTGAACCTTCCACGAAAAGCGAATGTGCATTAGAACTTCTCATATCACTACTCTGCCTGGATGACAGGCCCTTACCTTTTTTACTCTTTCTCCAGTGACCCAGCACCAATCTGCTCTGCTTTTTATGAACTCCAAATGCTCCTGATCTTGACCTGATGCCCTGACTAATTGTTTCCTCCCTCACCCCTTCTTTATAAGTTGTACAGGACGAAAGGTTGCTTTTCAAAGGCAAAGCTTTTCGTTTCTCTCATGGTGACCAGTGAACTGATACCACATGCAAATGCAAAGCCAACCCAGATGCCACGGCTCTAGAGAATGCCGCATCGTTTACAGCGTACAAACACTACTTTCCTCTACAAACAGCAGATTCCTTGGATTCCAAACATCTTCTAACCTGTGTGAACCCTTTTAAGATTTCAAAACAAACCCTTGCTTTAGTTCGGAGTCATTTCAAATGCATTTTGAAACCTCTTCGATTTCAAAAGCTTGAGAAGATGGGCAGCAATGTGCTAGTGACTGCCGTGTGCAGGTACCTCTAAAGAGTAGTCACTTTGCAATTTTTTTCCCAAACAAATCCACCAAAACAACATAAAACTGACTAATCACCTAAAAAATAACAACGATGTTTGAATACAGTTATAATTTTTTACCTTTCAACAGCAACTATTTTTAAAAGAAGCTTGTCTGACAATAGTTTTATAAATGCAATTGATACAATTTAAATAAAGCCTTTAAGTTCCCTGATCCTAAGGCTCTTCACATGACTAATGAGAAAAAGGAAGGGCCCAGCTGTTCAATTCCTGTGATACATGTTCACTGGCTTCCCCAGCCTAATTTGCTTGAAACAATCTGTACGAAGGAAAGTAGCAGCCTGGACCTGTGATATGCCTGAAGACTGGGACAGTCTGGACAAGGGAAGACACAATATGGATGCGTGCAAAAGCTGAGTACATCGGAGCTGGAAATCCCAGGGGCAGTTCAGACACAGCAGCCCACAATGTCATTTTTGTCACATCACTTTTCACGCACAAAAAAGTGCCTGAACCCCAAATATCTGCGCTGACACTGAGATAACTCAACAAAGACACTCTTGCACTAACATATTAAGGTAGTTCCCTCCATCCTTCTAATTTGGAAATGTTGTGGGCCACATCTTCCTCCTGTAATAAGTAGCACTGGATTATCCATCAGCAATTTGGAACTTAAGCTTTTTTTTAATGAAAATTTTCACTTGGCTGAAGCCTTAAAAAAGTTGGGTGCTGGCCATGCAGCTGTTCTCACCGTAATTGTAGTTGTTGCGTAGGTAGGTCTTCTGGGTGGCTTTCACAGGCTTGCACTTGCAGCGGTCTATAGGAACAGAAAGCTTGGTTTAGAAAGAAAAGGGTTATGTGTTCAGTGACAATCTCCCCCAGACCTCAAACTCACACCTAACAAAATTTTTACTGAATCGACTTGCTTATTACAGTGAAATGCTAAAAGCCACGGGGCATTCCTGGGCTGTTCTGTTGGGAGAAGCAGAACTGTCCACAAGACCTTAAAGAAGAAAACCTGACATGCTGAAATTTAAAAAAAAAACAAACCCAAACAACAGCACAACAACAAAGACACAAGGACTTAGTGGCTGAAGTGACAAAATCACCCATTTTAAGCCAATTCAAGGTTCTATCTTGGTCTCTCCTGTGCTCCCAGGTGCTGCAATTCCATATCCTTGCAATCCTGTTCTCTCTTCCTAGACTTAGGGAATGTCCTCCTTTCTGCACCTTTTTTTCACACAGGCCGTAGCAGAAACACAGCAAGGAAATACAATGACAGGGCACGATTTAATATTTGATTGGAGACTCTCTACCTCAGGTTGGTTTCGCAAACTGGGTTACTCTGGCTAGGAGGCACTCAGAGAATCATAGAATAGTTTGTGTTGGAGGGGACCTTTAAAGGCCATCTAGTCCAACTCCCCCTGCAACAAGCAGGGACATCTTCAACTAGATCAGGCTGCTCAGAGCCCTGTCCAACTCACCATAAGGAACTGTGTAAATTTTACACAATTTTATTATGACCCAGAACCCCAGGTTTACTTGAAATGTTGAAATTCTTAGCCCTCGTGGCCGTTAAGGATGGCCTTTGAAAGACAACACAAATGAGCACTGTCAGAGCAGCATTTCCAGTGGTGCAGCTGCCAGACAGCTGGGAACTGTAACGGAGGCAAAAATGTTTTCATTAGTGCCCAGGGAGTGCTAACGCTGAACCTCCAGACCCACATGTTCATTAACACCGCCGATATTTCATGGCTGGTTGTTCTAAGGCAAATATTGACTTATTTCACTGTAGTGTTTAAGTGGGGTTTAGTGCAGTTCATTTCAAACAGCAGGTCCCAGTATTATATACATGTGGTCATCTATTTTGACATTTGATTTGGCATTTAAATGGAAGGAGACTTAATGCAGCTTATTTCTGTACACCATCATTCTAAATATCAGTGCATATAAGCTAGTGATTCAGTTAAATCCAACATGGAGAGTCTGAAAAAGAACTTTTATTTGCTACATAAGATTCCTGCACGTTAAAAAAAAAAAAGAGATGGAATCATACGGTTACAGACTTCTCAAATTATTATTTATTTTCTATTGAAAGATTTTTTTGTAGTTGAAAATACAAAAAAAAAACCCACAGGAGAGAGGAAAACATTTCAGAAGAAGAGTATATTGTTTCCTTAAATTCCCAGCACATCCTCAGGCATCTATATATGAGTCCTACAGACTTACGCTTTTGTATGAGACTGTGTTAGAATAACAAAGGCAGAGAAGGGAAGTGATTTTTGGCTTCCTTTCTGCCTCTGGGAGCTCGTGCATACTGTAGGCCAAACTATGGCTCATTTTTAAGCTGCCTTGAAACACAGAATAAAAGATGTGCTCCTATGGCCCACACTCACATAGGCACCTCAGCACTCAAGTCCAGCAAGTCATACACTTCAATGTTCTCCTGCTCTACATATTTTGCTCTATATGTAGAATAAAATACACTGAACTATAAGAAAAGGGTATACAGCCTCACATTTCCCTCAGTATTGGATTACTGCATTAATTTGAGAATATATTTTATTAGTCTTCTTCTAGAAACAAATTATAGACCTGCCCATGTTCTTACTGAAAAATACCTCCTAGTGACCCTAGTGGTTTTTAAATTTACACTTCAAAGGACTTCACAAAATGCTGCAGTATTCCTAATTACTATTTAGAGATGCAGAAACTAACACAAAAGTAATTTGCCTAGGTCAGTGGTACAGCCAGAACCAACTCCTCTCTCCCAATTCCTGCTACAATGACTTTCCAAGGATGCCAAACCTGAGTATTAGAGAACATATATTTAATTGATGGATGTTTCTGGCAACCTTGAGCTTTTCCCAGAGAGTGGAAACACCCACAAAAGGTGACTATTAAAATGTACTGCATCCCCTGATACCGAGGGAAAGTCCTATCCTACCTGAGAGCCTCCTCTGAAGCTGCCAGAATTACCAGAAGAGCTCTGGGACCACAACAGTGTTATCCCCAAGCAGAGACAGGCAGCAGTGGCTCACACCAGTTCTGACTGAGATTTCAGCTAGCTGCCATTAAATATTCTTTTTAACCAGTCAATATAGGACTAAGAACGGCTCAAAATCTGTTATCTTTGAAACCTTCTTTCTGTAAATGCCAAAAGGACTACACAGGAAAATGTTTTCCCCCATGGACTGCTACTGAGAAACGTATGTGTCATCTTAAACGCATAGGTGCATGCACAGTCGAAAAACTGGCTGTAATACTGACCAATACAAGCAACCAAACCTGGTAAATGCTTCCCTGATAAAATGAAGGATAAAAAAACCCCAAACCTCTGGAAAATTTTCTAGAGGACTTGAAAAGCATCTGATGAAGCAGACAGCAATGTAGTTTACTGCCAAGAGAGGTAAAAAAGCTCCCCCCTCAAAAAAAACCCCCACGTAGACTCAGAGGGAAGGTTTTGCCAGAGATAAAAGGTGCCACCATGCACAGCCGCACATGCAATAAGCTCCAGAAACCACAGAGGTGAGAAAGGGATTGTTTTGAAAACACATCAGTTTGCTACTTGCAAAACAAACAAACAAATCTCTATTTACAATGGCAAAATTTACTTTAGTGAACGTATAAATAAAGCTATTACAAAGCACAGCCTCTTAGGTGGTCAAACTGTGTTAGTCAGTTCAAAGAGGTGTAGCACACTGAACCAGAAACAGTGTTTGTACAGTGAAAAGAACTGATAAAAATATTCCCCTTTCCTCTTCATCAGCCATTTTTCTGGGCATCTTCACTCTATTTCTGGATGGGATTTTTTGGGGTCTGGTTTTGCTTTAAGTAGTTGAAAAGCATCACAAGAGCAACAACATGACTGAAACATTTCCACTGCAGGGTCACTCGCTGGCATTACATGTCCTCTGCGCCCCTAAGGACAGGCAGCACCAAAGCTGTGTTTCACATTTCTGATATAAGGTGACACTGAAGGAAATACAACTTTGCTTTCATACTCACAGTGAAGTCTGTATATACTCTTTGTGCAGTCACTACTGAGCATGAAATCCACACTTACTCAGTGCCCCATAACTGAAACCAGCTTAAAACAATGTAGATACTAACATTAGTAACAAATGTCTTTAACAAAGTCTGTAAGACATGGTCCCATGCTCAAGGCAATTTAGAGCAAAGCTTGTTAAAGGACTTGCTTTCATCAGTTTTTCTAACTGTAGCTGGGTTTCTAAAGGACATGCACTGTAATTTAAAGAACATTTTGCTCCTACATAGCTGCTTTCACTATGAAAGGAAATGTACTGTAATGATCACCTACAGATCACAGTTTAAAACTGTATTATAAACTGGGCATTATTAATACCTTTCTACATTTTGGCCACAGATTAACGCTGAAGTTATCCAGGTTTATGCGGATATCTAATTTCCTGTCCCACATCCACACTTAGGTGTTTATGTTACTGAACACCAGTCCACACTACAGCTCAACAACACCCTTCTCCTCTGGAGCAGGAAAGACACGATGGCCAACCCGAGGTTTCCAAGTGTTGTCTTCTTGACAAAGGCCTAAGAGGAAAACTTCCGATAAAACTGTAACAAAACCTACAGTCACTGGCTTGTTTGAGCAACAAATCCACATTTCCATAATTATTAGCTACAAACCTGGGCTTTGCTCCTTTGCATTGCCTACGAGTGGTGGCAACACTCAGGGGGTTTTACTGAGTTCCAGCAAAAACCAAACAGAAATAAAAAGCAACAGGGGACCTGCTGGAATAAAACCAGCCTTGGAAGGTCTCATGCTCAACCTCCTCAGGCTAATGGGAGTGTTGCCATTATCTACAAAGAGTGCTGAATTTAATTTGCAAACTTTAAAGTCAGAATGAACCGTTATCTTACTGGTTTTGCCCAGGGAAAATCAATTTAATGATTATTCTCACTGCTCAAGACATAACTTGTATTAAAACCAGCACAGCCCTCTTGATTTGACGGACATTTTTGAGGCCGATCAGCCCCAAATGCCACCTGGCCGTGGGATGCAAAAGCACAATCTGCAGGGTTCTTAGTCAAGACAGAGTATTTTAACATCAGTAGTACCCCTCTTACTCAATAAAATATTGAAAATATTTGAAAGACTCCAGCTTATGATAAAGTTTTCTGAAAGTTTACTTACCGATGCCGGCGCCTCTACAGTTGCCATTATTGGAATCCATAGGGAAATCTGGCATGGATTCATAAAATACGTAAAGAAACATTACTATTTTTAGTATTGCATTATTTCATTACACACACGTTACAATGTTTTCTCTTGCTCTAATATTTATTAAAACTTAATAACTTCATTAATAAACAGAGTGTGATGTTCTAGAGGTCAGTCTTGAAAAGTTGATTAGATTTTTTTACCTGCATTTCACCTGAATCCAGCACATCATGTTAAATGATGAAGCAGATTAAACATTCCATTTCCACTGGTGCACACACTGGCAGGTTTTAGACAAGGATTGAAATTTATGGCATGAACTTTTGAGCATCTACAAAAAGTACATGTACTGTTTGCATTTCATTAAATGATGAAGGAGAAATTACTTTTCGTTTGTTTTTTTGGTCACTGAGGAAATCAAACCAACCAACCACAATCATATCGTTGAAGAAAATGCCAAAATAAATGTTTAAGACCTTCCCCTTCCCCTCAGTTTAAAAACATACTGATTATTTTGAAGGACAGATAAGGAACAGAAGGAAAAAAAGGCACTGTGCCCAAAGAACTGCTTTCAGACACATTTCTAAGTGGAATGTGTCCCACATGGTAAAACACATAATTTCAAAATCGTTTATTAAATCACACAATTTAATGGGTTTATACATATACTTAATAATTAAAAACAAGTATGTTAATGCATATAACCTTGTACTAATTAAGGACAAAATAAAAGCAAGAAGAACAAGGTTTGGGAGAGAGGCAGGGTACTTTATTACAATGGCACATGAAATGGAAAAACAAACAAGCTTGCAAAGCAAAGGCCTTCCTTCAATTTTCCATGCCCAGTCATTTATGCTATTTTTCCAAGTCTGGAAGCTGGTATCCTACAAACATCATCTTTCTTATAATCTTGGATTATCATGGATGCAACACCCCTGCTTTTACAATGTAGGACAAATGAATATGTGTAACAAAAGCTCCTCTCTTGCAGCCTGAGCTGGAAGGGTTTGGCTGTAAGACAGCCCAGGATGCTGATGATACTCAGTATAGGTGAAGGCTTTAGATGTGTGGATTAAATGTTAAGGGCTGGGACCGTTATTTAATCACAAATTCTGTAAATAAATTATTTAAAAACCTGTTTACAGGAAAAGTTATTTTACTTAAATAACCTAATTTTGCCATCCTTCTTAAAAAAACTTAAAAATCTCCACCTTAATGAATATTTATACTACTTATAGCAATGTGAAACTTCATTTACATTAAAGAGCATACGGCTAAATCGCAGTCAGGGCAAGAGTAAAACTGAAAAACAACTAATTTCCTCACAAAATAATTAACTGCAAAAAACTGAGGCTTCAGGAATAATTATTGTAACCAAAGTAAAGAGCAAAGGGTACAGAAAATAGCACGGAAGGATTGAGTAGATGCTCTTCTATATCCAAAATCCTGTTGCTAATAAAAAAAAATCACATCCATTTTCTTCCAGAGAAAGTTCCAAACTACCACAGGATCTTAGTTTATAGAATAAACCCAACATTTTCATGGAGCCAAGGTGGTCTTTGCTTATCAGGTATTTCCATGGCAGCTCTAAGGTTTCTCTGTGTTGCCATGTAACAAGTCAAATTATACAAGCTGAATCTTACTTACATATTTTATTTTGATTATTCACCTGGGCTACTCTCAAATGTAAAGAACGCATTTTATGTTGTATCAAGTGCTTTCCTGTATTCCAGAACAGGATGAAAGACGAATTAGAATGATTTTCCTTTCGTAAATACCCAGCAAAAGGACAACCACATTTTTCCTTTATCTCCGTGGCCAATCCTCTGTTGTCTCGTTCATTTAGTCAAGTTGCAGTTTTCAATCTACAATTCCTTCTGATGTGGTAAAAGCACAGAGAATGTGCAGGTCTCTGGTTTGATAATCTTCCCATCTGCTCCCATTCCAGAGAGAAGTCTGGAAAACCTCCAAGCCATTATCCATGGAGAGGTGGCTCTGCCTCTTCATCAGAGAGGAGACAAAAGAAGTCTCAGATGAAATGCTTACCATCTTCCATCCATGGAAGGGAAAAGGAACCCTGAAGTACACTCCCCCTTCCTAAATCAAGGGCTGATCCAAGTACTCAGGACTTCATGGTGCTTCAGCAAACTGAGTCCAACTCCCACTGAAATGACAACTAAAAATAAACCAGAGTCCAGTAAGGGGTTTGCAGCCTTCCCTGGCCCACAGGGGTATGGTGCTCATGGGTATTGGCTGGGGAACTGTCCTTCCAACTCACACCAACTCAAGGAGGGCTGGCAAACACTCAATATGCCAAATACAAACCCAGTCCTGCAAACAAGCATGGAATTAAACCGCTTTCCACCAGATGCTCCCGTCCACTCCTAGGTATGCAACTTATTTTTAACCAAATTACAATACGCCGCAGCCCCACCCCATTTCCTAATTGTGCACTGCCAGGGCACTCGTCCTAACTGGAGCCAATTGTTGTGGGTACCCCACAAAGCAGCTGGGTGGAGCAGCAGCAATTTGGATGTTGTGTGCAGAGCAGCTGCTGACACGAGAGGCTCCCATTTCCATGCCTGTGCGAAGGCTGTGGTGCTCTGTACTCGTGGTCAGAGCACCGTGTCCATCTGTGAGCAAACAGGGGGTAAACAGGTACCGATACATCGCTTCACGGTTCATTTCCTTACTTGGGAGGGCTCGGGCCAGGCAAATATTGACCTTGCCTTCATGCTTATCTTCCCTGAGGCACTCCTGTTTATTCAGGGATAAGTGGATTCTACTGATGAAGGGCAGCATGGGCTTGTGGAGGGGACTGGAGACCTCTGCCACTGTATGGCCTGTCTCAGCAAAGGCCTCCCATCTCCCTGATCCTTTCCCCAGTCAAGCTCATGATGTTTGGTCCGCTCTCACCTAGCAGAGAAGTGATGGGGAGAGGGTCTGGGCCAGCCCTGCCACTCACCAGATCTTTGGTGGGTGTGAGCAATCACAAAATCCCAGCCCCTGAGCCCAGCAGCCTGCTGGGCAGAGACCTCTCTCCACCCAGAGATGCACACTGCTGAGACCTTCAGCTGTAATGCAAACAGAGGAACAAAAAAAAAAAAAGAAAAAAAGGCCATTTAAAAAATCCCAAATCAACTGACTTCCTATTGTTCCACTTCTCTTCAGGGGCAACCCCTCTGCCAAGTTCTGTCTGTGTAAAGCAATCTTTCTGAAAAGAGTATCTGTCAGCGATGATTAGCAGGATTGCCAAAGACGGAATATTATGCAGAGGTTCAGCCCAAAAGCTTCCTATTAAATTTTCTGTAAGAGCAGGGGAAAGAATCCAAACCGATCTTTCCAATAAGCCCTTTTAATTAATCCCTTTTCAGAGGGATGCTATGTAAAAAACCAAACCAAAACACTAACAAGGAGAGCTAAACAAAATTAACTTTCACAGTAAGTTACAAAATAACAACATGCGGACCACAGATTTGAGTGAGAGGTTTCGGAAAGGGGAACAAACTTGGTAATACCTACATTTGAGTGAACACCTTACTTACACCACAGTTTAAATAAATAAAAGAAAGCAGAGAGAAATGGCCAAAAGTAACATGATTCTGATTGTCATTGCAATTAAAGAGTGTGGCCCAGCTGTCACTGAAGCCACTCCAGGCACTCTGCTCCAAAGAACAAAACCACAGCCAGCATTGCTGCTTGGACACTTGCTTCAAATGGAGACATTAATTAATGGAGCCCCATTAATTAAGAAACCCTTCCAAAATGCATGAATGCCGACCTTGTCATCTACTTCAGCTCTTAGTATAGAGAGGATCTTTGCTAAGTTGGTTGCAAAAACACGCACAGTGAAGCAAAGTGATATGAAAACCAATCCTAGTTAAAATTTAATACAGAGAACTCAAACTCCAACTCACAGAACAGACTGCTCCACACAACATATTATTCCTCGTAACAAATCCCACTAGGTTTTGATGACATTTAAAGGCCCAGGTCTTGACTCAATGCTTAGACAACGGCTTTAGTAATGCAGAATCATTCTAGGGGACTCAGCCTGCAAAGGCAGACTGTAGCAAGAGTCTAATGTCATTGGTGGTATCATCATTAATAAGGTTTAAGTTCCCTTCTTCGCTTCTCCTATCCTCTTTCAGGCTTGAAGATTTTAAGTGAGAAATGAGGCTGCTCCCAAGTTTTGAGCAAACGCCTAAACAAATCTCAACTTTAAAATGACAGCCCGGGCACGACCGTTCATCCTCAGCAAGGTCTGAAACGCTCCCCCGGCACTGCTGCGTAGAGCTGTGCAAAGACTGAGTCAGAACAAATTCAATGTGGAGCTTGGAAACCACTGTTTTGGAAATGAATTTAATAACATATGAGAAACAGGCATGGGAAATGGCTCTTCTGCTTGTCTGTTAAGCCTCCGATGCCAGATTCCCACCCTGGGTTACTATGAACTCATCCAGCAGACATGGAAGGCTTGGGCTACATGAAGGAATCCGAGATTCACATAAGATTTAAGAAAATAAGTGTACACCACTTGAATAAGCTATAATTTTCTTTAATGTTTAAGAGAAGCTAATTTTTTTTTTAAGAAATTCAACGTTCCCCTCAGACATCTTATGACAGTCACTCAAACCGGTTTGGGTGTTCACTACACACGTGGTTGATACCTTGTGATGCCGCTTCCCTTTCTCCAACGTCTTATCAACAGGCCAACAACGCCTCCAAGCTATTTTCTTACACGAATAAAATATGATGAGATGGACCCGACCGACAGATCTGTCCTTCAGTATGCACAGTACCCACCACATTGCTCTGGTTTTACAGCCAGTTCCCCCTTCAAAACAGGAATAAACGTGTCACTTGAGACATAAACACTCTGCTAGGCAGTAGCAGCCAAGCACACGCACCAAAGTGCTCTTCTGAGTCAGTATCCCAATGTCAATGACGACCATGGTCAGGCTGGTCATTTATTACCTGAAAATTAAAGACAGGTCCTGCCTCTGAAATTTTAGATACAAGACAGTTGTTGTCTATCAGCAGTTCTGCAGCTTCACAGACCTAAGAAGTTTTGACAGGTCCCTGCATAAGGGAAGCAGATAATCTAATAGATGGGAGGAAGAGTCAGGATATGCATGTGGAGACTGAAATACATGGAGCAAGTGAACAGGACCTCCCGCAGATGTAAGACAGCTTATATCAGTGTCTGCGAGCACAACCGCTTTCATCCCCAAAAAGTGAAGGACAGGGATGTAGGATAAAATGCCATAGGAGACTTCAGACATCAGCATGCATTAATCTGACATTGGGGGTGTTAATATATTGTCCAGACGCTTTTTCATCTTCCGTTCTGGATGATGATTCCTCCACAAAAAGTCAAAATAATCGGCATCACACCTTAATCCAGAACACCTACACCATGCCCACAGCATCCTCCTGCTTTCTGGCTGGAAAGGAGTCCCGATGTTTCTCAAAGAGAATGAAAAATCAAGAAACATATGCTTTCTATGTGATGCTTCTTTGAAGGCGGTCTCTGTAACTTGAGGAACTTCAGACCTCCAAATCAGCACTCCCACTCAGGTTTTGGAGACGAGCAAAAGGCCAGGGAGTTCCTCTAACCAAGCCCAAAACACGTCAGCTTTCTCAGCCCCTGCATCCAGCTGACCCATATGCACTCTGAAGGATGCATGGTCTAATACTGGAAAAGGAATGAAAACTGGGCTTGTGAATGCTATCCCTGCTCCTAACACCTGACCACATCTTCCTTCAGGCCTTATAGGAGAGACCAGATAAATGTACCAATGCTCACCAGCAATAATGCAGAGACCTCGAGGGGAAAGGAGACAGCAGAATCCTATTACGTCACAGGTAGCAAAAGAATAAAAGCAAACCCAAGATTTCACTTCTGAAGAATAAAAAATTGGCTTCAGGGCTCTTTCATGGGCTACTACAAGAGAAGTCCATGAAATAATGGATTTATATTTCTGCCTGCTCTATTAGATGTAGTTTACACACAGCAGAAGGGGCTAGAATGCTTAGGAGATAAACTAAGAGCAGGTATTCTGCATGCTCCTCATCAGGCAGCTGGTTATTCATGTCTTCTACTTGGCTGCAATCCTTTATTTGGAGAATTGAATTTGGAAGTGTTCACCTTACCTCTTCCTAGAACAGGAATCCTTCGCTCTGCTTTCTAAAGGAGCAGTTTTATTCCCTCAAGAAGGATTCTTTCAGGCTGGTATATAATGCATCAGTTCAAAATTTTCAGCCCAGAAATGAGAATGTCATCAGGTTCTCATTCACTGAAAGAGAGTTTTCATGGATCTGGCCCTGGAATCCCTCAAAGAGGTTATTGTACTGCTGAGGTCCTCAGAAATAGGTAACTCGGGGGCAATTTTAGCCAAGCTTCCTCCCTCCAGATTTGAATGTGATTGCTTTCATCGCTGTAGACCTGCCAAGCCTTGCTCATTTTGGAGCCATTTTTAAGGCAATTTTTAAAGCACCTCAATGCCACAGAGAAAGGTGCTCGGTGTTCAAAACTGCATTTCCCCAAACCACCCCAGCAGGTCTGTGGCCCCCAAAAAGCAGAAGCTGATGGCAAAAATTGATGGTTGGGTTCATGGGCTGGGAACGACTGCAAGGGGAGAAAGGATGGAAAGGCAAGAGGGGAGCAATTAGACGGGTTAGAGAGAAATAGTGGTAATGACCAGAGATATCAGGGTATGGCCACTGAATGGAGATTTCAAGAGGTGGAAAGGGCCAGAGAATGGAGTCAGAGGAGGAACGGGGTTCGTCTGACCTGTAAATAAATGGAGGAATGGAGTGAGCAGCTTACCTGGGAAGGCTGATCTGGGGAGCACAGTCAGGAAACCGAAGCATGATATTTTGTTAGGAGAAGAAAACAGGAATTACAGTGTTTGGCATTACTGGCAGTGGAATATATAAAGCATTTGGTAATGGGACAGAAGCACAGTCAAACACTGTGCTGAGCATAGCATGAAAAATCCCCCTTTCATTCCCAGGCCATTCACTGCTGGGGGAGGATGGAGAGGTGGGATCCACTGCTCGTCAGTGAACTCCCACAACCTGGCACTACAGCTGCAGGCACGGAAGGAGCCAGTGTGTGTGGGGGTGAAGGCAGCACAACGAGCCCTCAGGGTGCATGGGTGCTGCTCTGCCTCAGCCTCTGACCCTCCTGGCTGCTACCCCACCTCAGCACTGCTCTCACACTCCTCTGACGAAGAGGTCTGGCAGAGCCATCAACACTGAGACTTCGCTGCAAAGGAAATGTAACCTTGTTCCACCAGCAGCAAATGCTTTCCTGAAGTAAGACAGGAACTGCAGTCCCTTTGTAAAGGTCAAAGCTCACTCGTGATAACCACCCACTGCCTTGGTTTAATTTCCTATTCAATAGCTCCTTGGATTCAGTATTTCTGTGGTGCTTGTCTCACCATGCTGGAGCTGTGCCCTGCCAACTCCTCCAGCCCTACGACAGCTCTGACAGGAGCAGGGTCTCTGAGCCACAGCAGGTTTGCAGCACAGTGGTGGCCTGAGCAGGCAGCAGTCCTCACACAACTGTGCAGAGATGCTCCTACATCCCCGGTACCACTGGACGGCCACCAGAAACCCAGCACCATCCATCCTGTGGGGCCAGAGAGCTCAGCTGTTGAAACGGGATGCAGTGACAAAGTCGAGGGACTCCAACAGCCCCTCAGAAGCCATGGTGGTCAGGTACCACCGGGACTGCACTGGAGCTGCCTCAACTGGCAGAGGCACCCTTTGGCTCACTTCAGGGATGCTGGGAACAAAACACAGTGGAAGGCTGTGCTCCTTACCAGGCTGTAACTTTAGAGCCCAGGAACCTGCTGAGGAACCTGTGCCCTAACCTGTACCTTCAGTGCCAGCCACAGAGACCAGCTTGTTTTCTCCTCTTCAGGTGTGTGTGTGTGCCACCACTGGCACAAGAAGAGGCTGGGGAGACCACGGCCCCCCAACTTCTGCTTGGGGCTCCTCTGGGCACGGCTCCTTCCCCCAAAATCTGTGGAGTGGTGGCCTTGTGTGGGGGGGGAGCACCCCACTTTAGGGAGCGAATGTCTGGGGATGAGCAGAGGCGCTGGAGAAGTCGGCAGCCTGGGGGCTGCCCCTCTCGAGTGTATCTGCCTTCTCAGCCAGCAACCGCTGCCGATGGAACACCAGAGCGGGGTATGGAAAGGTTTCCCGTTTTTGTGGAACGAGGGCTGTCGTTCCCACACTCGTACGCGATCCCCAGGGCGGCGGCGGGGCTGTCACTTGTCACACACCCTCTGTGCCCAACAGCAAAACTTTTCCAGCAGTTGCAAAAAGCAGAGAAAAGAGAGCAAAAGAGCGGAGGGCAAGCAAAGAGGCTCGGGGAGCAGTCGGACGGCGCGGAAGGGAGGCAGGGCTCCCGGGCCGGCGGGGCTGGGCTGCGGCCCCCCCCCGCCGCCCC
>VZRE01012443.1:32136-101904 GCA_013396775.1 Cephalopterus ornatus | reverse complement strand
AAAAAAAAAAGAGAAAAAAAAAAGGCCAGATATTGTTTAAGTAAGCTTGGAGAGCAGTGGCACAACAAAGGGGGTTCCGACTTGATCTGAAAGAAAGAGCCTTGATACAATCACATAACGTTTTGGGTTAGAAGGGACCTTAAAGATCAAGTAGTTCCAAGCCCCCTGCCATGGCCAGGGACACCGTCCAGTAGACCAGGTTGCACGGAGAAAACGAGCTGACATTTATTAACTGAATAAATCCTTTCTAGTTATAAAGGTACTGAGCAACTGCTCAGCCATGCATTTGTTTTAGCTTTACTGTGGTATTAGGGGGGTTATTATTCCAGCCTCTGCCCTTAAATCGAACCTGTGAGTAGAAACATACCTACCACAAGCCAGTGCTCAGAAACCAGACCAAAAATGTGGATGGGCTGTGAAAGCAACCATGGATACAGACTCAAAAACACCAGGTCCTAAGCCTGGAAAGGCTTTTTGGCATTTTTTAACTTTATGACTGCAGATGAAACCTTGATCCCTTTAACTCTACTGCCAAAGTCCTGTTGGATCCAGCAAAGACACATGCCAAGCAAACAAGGAGTTGTAATAGGGCCAGCGGAGTGGAGGTATCTTATTTGCCCACCTCCACAGGCAGGTGCTAATTTCAAGGACCAAAGTGTTGCTCCCTGCACTCCCAGAAGAAACTCTGGGCCTTGGACACAGGCAGGAATGTCCACACATGTGTGACAGCCTCGGGAGCCATGGGTCAGGGTGCCTGTGCTCCTGAGCCTGCATCCAGGCTTGCAAAACAGCTGTGAGGGCAGGCAAAGGGGAGCTTGCTCGTCTGCAGGGGGAATTAGAGAGATCTGCTTTGACTTACCCTCTCAGCTCCTCAAATTGAGTCATAGCAGAGTCTCAGGCTTGAATTTCTCCTTGCAGCGTAAAAAATATGTGTTTAAAAAGTATGTGGTGTAATAAAAACCTTACCCAGCTGGTTGGGAACTGAATATACTGGGACCTACCTGGCAGATGATGGATGTGGGACTGGTGCATCCCAGAGTATCTGAGTCCAGCGAGATGGGCCAGAGCAATGCAAAGGAGCCACTGCTGTGAACGAACAATATGACATTTTCTCACCTCTGTATTTCTGGGAATGTTTTTTTCAGATTGCCCGCAATCTGTTTTAGAATTCATAATTACACAGAACAGCTTTTAAAACATTTCCTGTGCTTTGTAGGAAAAAAGCACTGATAACGCTGAATATTCCTATGCTTGCTATAAAGCTATCAATTCAGTAAGTTTAATTTTGTAACCCCAAGTCTACACTAGATGACACCGCTCATCTTTTTTTAAACAGTAAAATTACGGTAAATTCTTTCTCAGAACAGCAAATGTCAACATCCCCATGAGCTCACAACACCAACACCTGTTCCCATGTGATCTGGGTGTCACATCTTCCAATGCTGGTGTGAAGGTACCTGCCATGCATTCAGCTGGCAGAGCTTTGCCCACTGCCCTGCTCCGCTGGCAAGCCCCTCGTGCCGTGGCACTGGGGGAGGCAACCAGCACCGGTGACCAGGACACCGTCTGCTGCCAGCAGGATGGGAGGCTGCTGTATCATGGGGCTTAGTCATCACCTCTTACTGCTTCCAGTATAAATCAGCTTGCACCAGGTGGAAAAAAAATTCACCTCTGGCTGAAACCTGGCAATCCAGTCACTGACCCAAACCACGGCTATTTTTACCGAATATCTACACCCCAATAGCTGCTGAGTTATTTTCTGTTATACAGGGGCACAGGTCTCGACACCTTTTACCAGGTGTGGAGGCTGGTAAGGCAGAACAGAGACAGCCAAGAGGAAGGCTGTGGTTTCAGGCTGTGAGAGTGCAGCCGCAGTGCTTTCCCCTGCAGGGGAAGAGGTTCCACTCGCAGGGAAATAAAGCGGCTGGAGGAAAAGAGCAAACCAACAACCTGCTCTGCGTCTTCACACGCAGTTGCTGTACAACACCAAAGCTGCCAACTGGAACTAAAATAGGTGCACACACTTGAAATGGGGGCTAGGGGGAGAAAGCGTGCGCTGTGGCGTCTGCAATTTGCCACCAGTCTCAAAATAAGTAGTTTATACTTTGGGTGCCACCACGCCACTGTTGGGAATTCTCTTCTCTCCCACCACTTTCTGAAGATGGATGAAGAAAACAAAATCTCTTTCTACACTTTCCATCAATAAGGGCAATGCTAAACCTCTGGCGGTGGGTGGTGACAGCAACTGGATTCCTATAAGCCTGGACAACTCCAGAAGGGGTTAGTCAAACTATGGTATCATCGTTCTATCAGCTCGATGTCATGCACGACCAGCAAGAATTTCTTAATAAAAGTGTGCCCAGGCAGCAAGCTCGGATCAGCACTGCCTGCCTGGGAGTTTCCCGGTGGGCTTTGGGAGGTGGGTGCAGACCGATGAATTTAAAGAGTAATAATACAGCCCATAGTATCACACAGAGTAATTTCCTAGAATAAACAACAGCTCAGTGGGGCTGAGGCCTGAGGCAGGGATTTGCCTCTGGAGTAGCTCACACAAAAATCACAGAAAAGGTTTATTATTGTGATTATGCCCCACAAGAGTCACGGTAACCCACAACAGTGCACAGCACTGCCCAGGGCCCAACTTACTCATCCATAGCCCCATTTAAAGAAACCAACTGGGTTGCCCTGGAGTGCCATAAGGATGGATTTCAGTGGGAGGTGGCCAGATAACCCTCACAGCTCTGGGAATGGCTAACCAATTTTATTTGGGGGTGCAGAAGCAGAGCAGCACGAGAAAGGCTGCAAAGAAGATGAAAAGGGATCGTGGGGTTTGTTGTTGCACCCTTCCCCAGAAGGAAACCGAGTAAGGAACTGCTTCCAGATGCCTGGCATTCATTTATTGCTTTGTTGTTTTTTTCCTTTACATAGTGTCTGTCTTTCCCTCTTCTCTCCTTGTTTTTCTCTTGTGGGAGTCAGATAAACAGCAACAGATTTAAGAAACAAGAGCTGGCTGAGATGTTCTGATGTCCAGCTCCACTAGTAGAACTGTACATTAGCAAAACTTCATGGCTTAAAATACAGAAATATATGTATTTCAAGTTTAAGCTGGAGGAACTACATTACTAAATAGAAATATGACCTTATTAAAAAAATAAAACTGACATGAAACATCCCTTATGCCCATCCCAGCAGCTTACCTCTGTGAGCAGGGTGTGCCAGAGGAGGCATAGGGAGGATGAAAGCCCAGCTCAAACCACGCAGCATCTACTCCAGCCTGGGGCAGAATTCAGCCGATCAACAAATCTGTATTTACGTTTCTAAGAGGAAAAATACTTAGTAGATGTTGTGGAAGCATTTAACTTCATAGTCTATGGGCTGTTGAGAAATGAATCTGTGTCTAAAACAAACGAGAGCATGTAGTGACAGGACAGAATGGCTTCAAACTGACAGAGAGTAGGTTTAGATTGGACGTCAGGAACAAACTCTCCCCTGTGAGGATGGTGAGACTCTGGCACAGGTTGCCCAGAGAAGCTGTGGCTGTCCCATCCCTGGAAATGTTCAAAGCCAGATTGGATGGACTGAGCAGATTTGAGCAACTTGGCCCAGTGGAAGGTGTCCCTGTCCATGGCAGCAGGCTGGAATGAGATGATCTTTAAGGGTCCTTCCAACCCAAGCCATTCTACGATTCTATGAAATTCAGAAAAGAATAATCAGAGCAAAGATCAGGAAACAATGCGGAACAGATGTCATTTTAACTTGCGTAGCAACTCTGCCAAAGATGCAGGGCCCACGTGTGCAGGCACATTTGTATTTTAGATACCATAAACCCCAGTGGCACGCTAGGGAACAAGCCTATGTTAGACTGTAAGCTTTAGGTGATGTTATAATAAAAATCGCCTTTCTCCTTTCAGTTTGCATGTTCTGCCAGACCCTTGGGATCAGAGACCTGCAGCAGCGTTCAGAGAAGGTGCAAGTTCACCCCAATGCCTGGGGGGGCTTCCCATTGTCTTCCCGGTTCAGGCTGCCCAAGGGCTGTTGTTTATCAACCAGGGACTGTGGCTTATGGTCTGCTCCTGCCCATTCCAACTGAAAAGAGGTGCAAGTGTGACCATATCTATTCAGGCTGTTCCTAAGCATAAAAACAGCTGAGATAAAAATATTTCTTTAGAACACGTTTTTGTTTTCCTGAACCTTTCTTTAGCAATCTCAGGATTACATATGATTTAATTTGCTTATATACACTGCCGTAGAAAAACAAACACAAAACCACAAACCAAAAACAACCAAGCAACTCACCGAAAACAAAACCCTAAAATACTTCTTACGCAGCTGTTACTAAAACCATAAAATCATTGACTTACAGAGTCATAAAAATGGGATTTATTGTACATTTCCTGTTTCAGCCAGGGTCTTGTTTCAGCTCCCTCAGGTACAAAAAACACAGGGGACTATTCTTTATTTTAATAATCTTTCAAGCTTCTCCATGGATGCCTTGGAAGTAGCAAGGAAGAAGAAAAGGTTCTTTTAATGTAGTCTTTCAGACTGCAATTTTTGGGGCTGTTTTTATTAAACGGCTCATTATTAACTATCCCTTGCCCTCGGGGTCTGTGTGCCTCCTAGAATAAATTTTTTCATATTAATATATCCTCACATTACCTGTCTTCTTGAAGTCCCAGCAAAAAAAAGAAAAACGTATTTGCCCAGTGTTTTGCATCTATCTTATGGGTAAAATTAATAGCATGGCTAGGAAAATATGCTGCTTTATCTTTAAATATCAAGAAGCCTAACTAACATGCATTTCAAAGACCAAATTACCCCAGATCTGTTCAATATTGCGTATTACAGCAGGCTTTCAGTCTATGCCCACAGAGACACACTCTCCCCTAGCAGCCTCATTTTGCAGGGTGATTTTGTTTGCTGCTTGGGATTTTTCCCAGATTTTCCTGTGGGCATCTCAGGGTTTACAGCTTCTTGATACTGAAGTTTGCTACCTGCAGTGCTGATTTTACACGTGGACATTGGAACTTGGATTAGCGTTATTTATTGAAAGTGGTACGTGCTTCTCGCAGCACTCGGCCATTCTGAGGGGACCTAGAGCAGAAGACGCAAAGCTGGACTTCCTGATGTGTCTTTGCCACCCTCCCTGAATCCTCCCAGCTCACTTTCAGTGCAAATCAGAGCCAAGAGATTCCAGTGGAAGAGAAGTGCCGCTCTCTTCCTTGTTTAGCTGGAATTACGATGCCCACAGCTCTCCTGACTCCATGGTTTAGCAGCATCAAGTCTGCAGTCAAGTAAAGCAATGGACTGAACTCCCATCTTTTCCTTTGGGACAGCACATCTTAAATTTGGAGGCAATAAAGGCACAGTTATTGGGCAGTACCCAGGCTCATGGATGTAGGACTGGGAAAGCATCTGCCCGTGTTTCAGAGCAAATAGCTCTATTTTCACTTAATTCCACTGTTCCTCATCAGTCTGTGTTAATATACCAATTCCCCAGGGCAAAGAGGAAGAACCATCCACACTCACTGAACTGTACTCACTGAGATGTAATTAGTGCCCTGAAGGCAGTCCTTGCTGAGCTGGGGGGACCTGCTGCTGCACGGGAGGGGACACCGGGGAGGATGCTCGGCTGCTTTGCTTCCCAGCACACAGTTTATTCCTTTGTTTTGTTTGTTTAAACTCTTGCCCAGGTGTTTACAACACCCGAGACAGCCTCTGTGGTAGCATTATGCACAGATGTTCAATTTCAGTGTGCATTCCAACATCATTCCAATGTGAGAAACTGTTGTACCCTATTACAGTGCCCATGCAGATAACGAAAAATACATCCTTCCCTCCCACCGTGGCCATGCTAGAGACACAACAGCATCCACTGAGCCCTCTCCAGGTTGCAGTTACCTCCAGATGGAGTGTTGAAAACAAAAAAAATCCCTTCAAAGTTCTATAATGCCCTATACATTATGCAGCATTTCTAGTCTGGCCACTGCAGAAATAATTTGAGAGGCCTGGCTTAAAGGCCATAACCACTCAGAATTTAATTTTGTTAAACCATAAATTTGCTATTTCAGATTTACAGCCTCTCTGGTTGCATGGCCAGAGCCTGCCTCTGCTGCTGCTTACCCAGATTTATTAGCAGTGCCCAGCAGCATTAAGCATTAAATCACACCTGTGCCTAAAAAGAAGCCCTGCACAAACAGCTGAGTTCTGCAGTACCAGCCTAATATCGCCAGGTGCTGAAACTCAGCCTCACCGCTCACTTCAGGGGGAGCTCATTGGGTTTGATGTGACCTAGGATAAAGTATTACCTACAAGCAGAAGCCAAACTGGTTTGTGTGTATCTTCATCACGTTTTCAGCAGTTACCGGTGGGATCACAGAGGGCTCTGTGCGGAAACCTCACCAAATTCAGGAGAAGGAACGCTGCCTTTCCTGACAGCTTTTACTGACGCACCTGCAGAGCCATGCTGCAAACAGCAGCTGCTCTAGAAAAGTCGAAAACTACGAAATCTAAACCTGTAAAAACAATTTCACGATAAGAAGCCCACCCAGATGCACAGAAGTTTTTATAACTCTCCCAGGGTAAGGTTCCCAGCTCAAGGGTAGCTCGGAACCTCGCTCCGTCAGACCCGGACAGAGGAAGCGCGCACGGCCGCTTCCCACAGGAGCAGCTCCTGGGTGTGCTCATTTTTGACTTCACAACTCAGCTTCTCATCTCATTTCTGCTTTACTGAAAAGATTTAAAATCAGGCAGAGTTGCTGAGGCTGCAGCTGCTGCTGTGATTTTGTGAGGGTGTTCTGCGTTTTGCCGCTTTCTTTTTACTTCTGTGACAGATATCAGTAAGGGCAGAAAACAGGTATAGAAAGATACCCAAAAATTAAAGAAGAGCTGTTGGTCTATAAGTATAAATCCACAAATTAGTTAAGTGTGAAGCCATTAGGCATTAACATCATCTACAGCCTAAAGTAAGTGCTTAGTCTCCTAGTAGATCTTATTCTTCTTTTAGCCCTTTGCAGCAATCCACAGCATTCAGTATGTCCAGTGATACCTTCAAAGTATGCATCAGGCCATACTAAAGCTCTTCCCTCCCCCATAAAACGTGATTTGGGGAATATTTTGGGAACTTGGGGACTTTCAGATCACAGTTCTTTATCCCACACACGCTTCAGTTGTGGCAGAATAAAATTCACACCTAGGAAATTAACATGCTTATCTTTCTCCAGTTACATTCTTATGATATTAAGTATTTAACTAAGAATTTTAAAAAAAAAAAAAGTTAAAAAATAGGGTGACAGTCTCGAGAGCTAAATGTTTAAAGTTGCTTTACCTCTCTACTCAACAACCTTCCACAGCCCAAGTGAAACAGGAAAAAGCTAGTGGCATTTTCCTGGGAAATATTTATACGTTTTAAGTGTGGCCATTTCGCTGTCCCTCCCCTAGTATTGCTTTGACAAGATCCATAAAACTAACCTCCCAACAAGCTTTTCTCAGGCTAGGGCATGTTGTTTGGGTTTTTTCCCCACACACATTTATAGACTACAACAATGCTGCTTTTTTCCCCTCCCTCAAGCTACAGGCTTGCTTACTAAAATTGGAAACACACATCCTTTTTTAGCAATGTAGCTCACAAGCATACGTACAAATATTTGCCAGTTTAACTGGGCAGGAATAAGCTTGTTCAAGGTTTTGTGACTTAGAAAAGCTTGTGTATTTTCCCTGCTCACCAAGGATTAATGAAATACCCGATGAGCCCGTCCTCTGTTCGCAGGGCTGTCAGTCACCACGCCGGAATCATCAGAATACGAGTTTAGAAACAGTTCTTTTCCAGTACAGTGGGATTTTTTTACTGGGAGCTTTCCTTAGGGAGAAGGCAGCAGGGGTTTTGCCTGCATTGCACCTCAGCTCCAATGCTTTTGCAAACCGCCTGTGCTCTCACAGCCCCGTCCCACTTGACTCGAGGTTTTAAAATGGCCCTCAGTGGTTATCAGTGCCTTTAATGTCACTCTCCCCTGCACACTGGGGTCACTGAGTCCTCAACAGCATGTACCCCCAGCAGCTGGAGCCCAGGTACCTCAGTGTTACACCACAGGCCATGTCTTTACTCGCAGTTCTCTGTCCCCATCTCCTACCTGCAAAATCACGATACCGATACACAGCTTCTCTTTTTTTACCGCTTGGATCTTCTGCCAGCAAACTGGGATTTTGAGAAGCTCTGAGGTGATGTTGGTTTAAAATGCTCAAAGATCCTCCTTGAGAGGCATCTGATACCTATGGCAACTGTGCTAAGTGTCAGCTCTGCCAACAAAATCCACTTCCATCAGCTGAAGAGACATTTAAAACAAAGGAACTCTGATACCACGCACCCTTCAGCAAAGGGCTGTGACCACTTTCAACCAGTGCCCTACGGCACCATGGATTAGCCAGCAAACAGTTAGTATTCTGTGATAAAATTCAAATACATTTTAACTGTCTTGTTGCTAGTTTCCCTCTGAGCTTTTACTAGATAAAAGTTAAAATATTTTCCTAGCACTCAAACAAAAATTGGTACGGAAACAGCGGTGCAATTATTCCCTTAATAAAGTTACCTCTAAAGCAAGTACCACAGGCTCAGCCCATTTTCTCAGCCCTTTGAAGTGATTTGTTATCTGAAATACACAACTGCTGAGATGAAGACTTTCACTTAACTCATCTCATTGTAGCACTCAGCATCATTCCTGACATCTTCCACTTTAAACACACATGGAACTAAATCTAAACATCACACACTGGTACCTTTAGTGTTTCATAACAGGCATGAGAGGAGTTGGTCCTATCCAGTTCTGCTGACTCAGTCTTGGCAAACATGCTCATTGCAAGATGCCATGAAGTTTTACACTTGCAAGGATCCTTTATTTACAAACGATCCCAAAGCCAGGTAAGTTTGCTTCCCATGGAGCGTGGAATAAAGAAGACACTTCAGCTGAAATTTTTAAATGCAATTCTGAAGTCTGTGAGAGACAATCTAGATTTAACTCACAAGGCATCAAATGACTTCAGAGTCACAGAATGGAATCAGAGTCACTGAGCAGTCTCTTTCCGATATTCTCTGAGCACTCTGTCATGAGCACTTTCTTCTCTCACCTCCCCTTTCTCTTCAGTCCTCTTCTGTACCACCATAATTAGCACAATCTCAATTTACAGTGCATTCGTTGTTTTACTGCTCTTTTGTTTGCATGGCTGTGCAAGGAATGGATTCATTGTTGCTGAGTTTGTGCCTTTGCTGTTGTTAAAAAGATAATTGGACTTGTATTAGGAAATAATCCTGCTGCTGCCTAACACAAGACTTCTGTTTTCTGCCCTGGCTGCCCACTGAGGTTCCCTCAAATTTAGTTGGACTCCAAGGCCAATGACAAGGGCAGGGAGCCCAAGAAGAGTTTGCAGGTAACCTGGAGTAAAGCCTTTCCCACATTCCAGCTGCAACCTGAAGTGAGTCCTGACAAGATACGACCGAATGTGGTTAGCGGACAACGAACTGGATTTACGAGCATCAGTGTTTAAAACACTGAGCTGGAACAGCTTTGCAGCTCGCATCTGTCCTCACAGGTGCCAGCCTGGTTTTTTATTATTTACCTTCGTTCTGGTGAGAAGGCATTTTGTAAGATTACTGTGATCACGAGCAAGGCAACAGCCTGAAAGCCTACACAAGAAACTACTCAAACGCCGTCACTTCACGTGAAGCCCAACATACGCTTCTCATTCTGATTTTACCACTCGCAGTTTCTCTTCCTGAATTACGTTAAGACACGCTGACACTATATCCAGTGAACAGGTCGTTTTGACCCAGTAGTGCTAGAAAAAGCATGACTAATAGCAAATGAATATGTTTTTGGATACAGGTCAGGGGGACATTTTGATTTTGTTATGAGTTGGGACAAATATTTACAGACTTTGTAACATGACAAATAGCAAAAGTATACAAGGAGTGGTCAATTCAAGTAAAAAAAGTTTTGCCGTTTCAGGGGAAGATTTACCTTTACTCTGAAGATGATTCAAAAATTCTACTTGAAGAAAAATATAGGAAGGAATCTACTATTTTTGAAAACTGGTTATTTGACAACACTGAAAACAGTGGTTCTCATCCCTGAAACCAAATCAAATGTCTGCAGCTGCCACTTAAATTACCTTGCTTAGCACAGCCAGCCACGTCCATGTTTCAGGGCTAGCCTCAGGCCTTGAAATAGCCACAAGGATTGAAATGGAAGGAGTTTTCCTGTATTCTTTATCAGCCCGCTTTAGCAGAGAATACAACTGCAATAAATTACTTCTATAGTATCCAAGACGCATTACAGCATTAAAAGATGCCTGAATTAGAACGTGAGAGCAATTTGAAGCCTGTGTCTAAAAAAAACCTTTTACTGATTCAACAGGTTAATTTGCTACACCTAAAAGCCTAGCTTTGAGTTTGATTCAGCTCGAGGGAACAATTCACCAATAAAATGTCATAGCATTAGTTCAGACATACTTGAACTTACAGAATTCATAAGTGACTGGTAAATAATGAAGGTTCACTCTTCAGTATGAATCACAAAGCTGAATCCCAGGACCAGGGAAAAACTTTTGGCAGAAATACAGTTTGGACACAAGGCATATTTACTTATGGTCCAGAATTCCTGAATCTGGAATGAATGAGCTCTGAAGTCATACAAGCCCACGATGACCTGCTGGAGAAGGCTCATATCTCTCCTCAAATCACCAGCCTTGTTTCAAAATTTTCCGGGGAGAATGAATGCCATTCTCCAGTGCATCAAAACTAGTATAGTCCAAGTAGTATAGTCAAGTCTGGTTACCAATTCCTTTTCTTTATAGAATACAAACTGCTACAGCAAAAAAGGCTTAAAAGTAGCCCTTTTTTTTCAGTGGTAATCTTTTGTCTTGACAGACATCTTTTTTAACTATAAAAATAGTTTTCTGGGCAGCAACGGCACATTCTTCTTCCACACTCTCACAGGAGAGAGAGCCCTCCCCCACGGATTAGACATTTGATCCAAACTGACTCCATATGGGACTAGCTCAGCCCAGTCGTCCGTGCTTCAGGCTCCAGGAATTACAAACATCTGGAAACGCACAGAAGGCCACCTGAGATGACTTGACACACAGTGGCAACAGCTGAACTTGCTAAGCTGTGGACACGGTGCTGCAGGCTCCAGAGGAAGAATTCCTTCTCTACCTTTTTCCCCAACAAATTTGGCTTACCAGGCTTATGAGAGTTTGTGTGGTGCATGGACACAGGTTGCCTTGAGGCCTTCCACAGGCAGGCTGAACCCTAAACAGCGCTGCAATCCCTCAGCTGAAACCAGAAACAACAGAAATATGGCAAGAACAGAGCAAGGACACCCTCCCACCCCACCCTGAACCCAGCTGATACACGGATGAGTCCATGATTCTCCCCCAACTTTCCCCTTCCTCGGTTTGGTTCTGAGCTTGCCCAGGTTCCTGCAGGAAGGGCAGCTGAAAAGGCATCACCTCAGGGATCTGTGTGCCACAGATATGTACAGGGGCCCACAGAAACTACCGAGTCTAAAAGGCTCATGACTAAATCTAATCCAGTTGTGTCAGAAGGTGCTGTACAGTCATTACCTATTTTTATCAGTGATTACCTATGTTCTAGGCTTGGTTCAGTAACACCTCAGACAGTGGAAAGCTGACAGGGATCCGAGGTAAACAGACACATACAACCACTCTGTACTTAAAAAGATTAAAGACACAAAATGGGTTATTTCTTAAACTTGAGTTTTTCAAGAGTCCATCTTGAAAATAGGCATTGTTTTTCCACAAAAGGCTACATTACAATCAAAATCTTACTTGAAATCAGGACATTTGAAAGTATTAGATTATAAATATTACAGAATAGAACTCCTAAGTCTTGCATTCAACCTAATTTCTTTATGAACAAACTTATTCATTATGCTACTAAATCATCAATTTAAAAACAGTTCCATGGTTATAACATAAAACGCATAATTAGGAAAAATATAGATGTACTGTCTTACTTCCTTAGGACAATTTTATTCCAGTACTTTTTTTCCTCTGGACAGAGGAAGCTATTGTAACCCAGCACACAACAGCTCTTTCATAATAGAAAAAGTTACCAGCATGCACAGAAGTTGCACCAAGAACAGGGGCTCTATACAATGTCCAGAGCCCGCTGAGGAACACACAGCTTTTATATGCTGGGGATTACAGAGCACAACCATCTGGTCAGCTTTCAGGCTAAATGAGCCCATGCTATCCTGCAGGCCAATTTGCACGACTGATAAGGGAAAAAAAAGGCCCATTATACATCTGTCTCAGCCATGCCCCACGTTACGGTTTTAGCAACACTCGCCTGTTCTAGGATTATTTCAAGTTTTATACTTTAACAATACACATTTCTGTGGGTACAACTGGCAGCGCTACAGACTGTATAAATGCTTCTCTCGCTTCACTGTGGAAAAGTAAGATTTAAAGGATAATGGCACTAAACTGACACTTTTTACATTGTTTTTAATTCCTTCTTCCAGCTTTTTACAAGATGCACTATCGCAGAAGCCAAAAGGTGAAGGATTAAAAGAAGTCTTCACATAAAAGCTCTAAGGATTGATATTTAATGAACTGTGAGATGTAAATCAATGCACAACAGCACAGTTTAAGCTTAAAATACTAGGATAACATTTATATTAAAAATAATTCACCTACAGATAATACAGTCTAGTGTTTATTGTATGTTATGGAAGGTACACTTGAATTTCAAAAATTTCAAACATATAAAAAGTGGTTAAGGACTAACATGTTATCAACATGTGATAAACGTGTAAGAATGTTTATTATACAGCAGGGTACAATGGTAGTGTTAATGCCAACAGGGCACCACAGAAGTTAGTTTTAAAAAAAATTTCCACTATGCTTTATACAAACACCACCACTTGCTGTTGTTTAAGAGTATCGGGAGAGGATCGCTGTCTGCAGGGTAAAGCAGTCCTATAACATTTTTTTAATGTTAGATAGTGTCATAGTACGTAGATCGGTGAACATTTCAAAATAAAACTAGAAATGCTGTAATTACTTCACAGAAATGCACATCCAATATTTGTTTTCAATAAGAACAATAGGTACAAGATTATAAGTCTCCCTATATGAAATAATTTACACACAGATGAAAGCTACACTATCTAAAATAATCACTAAATACATTTTTCTTCCGGGAAATAAACAAGCAATTTTTGTTTTGCATGATCAATATCAAAAAACATATAGCAGAAGTAGTATTTTTAAAACGTAACTGATGCTCTAAAGTTAAAAAAAAAAAAATAAGAAAAAGAAAAAAGGAAGAAATGAGAAAAAAGATTTTCCATGAATGTGCAACCTAAAAATCAACCAAGCTTATATTGTAGTACAACCATATTAAGAAACCACTGATCAGGAATACAACTTTATGGAAAAAAAAGTTTATAATTCACAAAACTGTTCATCAGGCCATAAAGTAAAATAGCTCCACAGTTTACAGATCAAACTGAGGCCACAGAGATGCGTGCTATGTCTTATCTCCAGCAAGTAGATACTTAGGCAGAGGATGTGACACTTTGTTTGTAGACAGCATGGTATGCATTTCTCAGCAAGACGTAAGGGAAACAAGACTCCAAGAGATCCATGGTCAGGAACGGAGACTCCTGCACAATCTGAAAAACACCAGAAGCACAAGGTTTTGCAGAACACCTTTGACTGCCTGCTGCTGATAATCTATTCTGAAGCAGATACTTCTGGCCTGCAGTAACCACCCACGTATTTCAAGGGAAAACATAAATAGGGCGAAGTCTAAATGGAGGGGGGAAACGCTGCTACGAACTCACCACTTCTAAAAGCATGTACTTGGTTTTCCTATATATGCAGTCCTCTTCCAAAAGATATAGAGTACTGAAAGGAAAGCTCTGAGCAGGGAGGATTTTCTCCCACATGCTCTGAACACTGGTTCTTTAATGTGAAATATCACTTTAGTACTGTATGTGCTAAGTGAACAATGACAGTGATCTGAACAACACGATACAATGTTCTAGGCAACAAGGGACAAATGGCAAAAATGCGTTTGGAGGAACGAAAAAAACATCCTGAGCCTTGAAATGCCAGGAAGAAGGACGTTAAAAATGATTTCCACTGGTCTGTGAGCTGCAACGCCCAAGGTGACACCCGAAATCCCCTGGCTGAACGATGCCACGTGAAGCCTGCTCCTTAAGCTAGTAGCGCAAACAGAACACACAAATGCTCACCATGTCTAGTAGGAGGTAAACAGATTCTCTGTTTCTTGTAGTAGTTTTGTCCGTCTCCTGGCCGATCTTCAGTAGGCTGGATGATGCAAGCTACATAAAAAACAAGTATTTCAAAGCAATAAGTAAAACAATGCATTGATGGGCTTCTGCTGTTTTGTGACACACAGCCAAAGGACTCTTGAGTTGTACTAATAATGACAAAGGAAAGTAATCCTGAGCGCGTGAACTACTGGGCTTTAGTCTCAGTGAGCTGTATTTGTTTATTCCTAGTAATGATATGTGCCATTTCAATACAAAAGGCAAATTAATTTATTGCAGAGAACTTTTAATTGTAATTATTGGTTGACAGTTATAAAGTCTACTGAAATTAATGACAGAACCCCCACGGGATCAAGATCTGACTCCTCTGTCCTTTCCAATATATGTATTTCCAACTGTGTATTTCCAATATACGTTATCAACTTACTGCATTTTTTTGTAAGATTTAAAGTGATTGAAGTTGTAATTGCTTCAAATTGCAATAAAATGTACCCATTTTGCAATAGAAGGAAAAGCTAAATTTAACTGCCTAAGCACTAAAGAAATGTCATCCTAACTGTAATATTTCATCAAACCACGAGCAACTCATTTTCCTAGTTTTAGAAGACATCCTAGAGACTTCTAACATGCACTTAGGTATTTACAAGCTCAGGGTCACAGAAAACAGTAAAATACTTAATTTACAAATGCCTTGATACTTCATGTCTTACAGAAATTTAAAATAAATACCCCTTCCAACTTTCAGATGTACAATCATCATTTATGCCCTCACACCACGAACTGGCAACGTGCCTAAACCACATGTTTACCAGAAATGGATTTAAATTAGAGCACTAAGTTTAAAAATCTAAATCAATATCCCTCTTGAACAAATCCTGTCATGAATCAATTTGTAATACGAAGTCAACATACACACTTCAAAAGATGCTTACTACATACTCGTCAGCATTAAATAGCCCCCTAAGTTCCTTCCATATTTAATTAACTTGCACAGAGAAGCAGATCATCTCCAGCAGCACACTTTTTTTCCCCCACCTCGAGAGAAATGTGTTTCTTTCAGAATAACAGTAAGTGACACATAAAAGGTGCTAGAAAAGAAAGATTAACAAAATATCTAACTACCAAGTCATGGTCTGTGCAGTAAAAGCACTGGTCTGAAAGCAGTCCATGAACAGTGAAAAAAATGCGAGCCTCATACCAAGAGCGTTTTTATCACATGAAACTCTACTGGTTTCCTTCACTTGTCAAATGTATGCAACGTGATACAACCATTTCTCTTTAATCTTTCACAGCCAGTAGTTGGATTAGACAAGGTCAATGGCCACGGGGTTTTTTCCTGTTTTACAAAATGCAATGAGTTTGCAGAAGGGAAAAATTCTTTTAAGGGAAAAAAAAAAAAAAGAAAAATAAAAAAAAAAAGAAAAATTGTTTCTGGGAACTTCTAGTTACAGAAAGTTACCTAAAATAAGGAGGGAAGGGTTATTTTTTCCCCATTTCAGTGACAAACAAAAAACCAACCAAACAAAAAACAAACAAACAAAACCAAAAAACTCTCAAGAACCACTCAAAATCAGTAGCAATTTGTAGAAGTGAAGCTGCTGTTCTAGCCTCTAGTTTCCTTCAAGTATTGGATAGTTAAGAGCCACTTTAAAAATTCTATTTCTGCTCAAGCAGCACACCAAAATGTATTTAAAACACATCACAGCAGCTTTGATCTTCACCCTACACTGAAGCATAAAAAAAATTGTTCTTCCCAACGTGCTGCTAACCCGGCAGTTCGTGTTTAAGAAGGGCAGGCACATCAAAAGGCGAAGCACAAAAGCCATTCTGGAGTTTATTTTACTTTTTCAGAGAAGGTAACTGAAGTGTCCAACTTCACGGGAAGAAGTCCGCTGGACAGAAGCTTGATTTTATATGCACTGCACATTTCTTTTTCCAGTCACGGGCCACGCAGTGTGAGAGACGGTATGTGCTAAAATACTAAAGACTGCAGTGGGAAAAAAATTATGACACTTTGTACTGATTTGCTCCTGTTGCTTTCCAACATCACACACGGCTGACTATAAAGAACTACCGCTAAATTTAATCTGCGTATAGACTTGTACGAACAACAAGCAGATTCCTATGAAATCAGCTGCACTGCATCCCAAAACAATAGTACACTTTAAAAATTAGGAGTAAAGTTATACATACAGCCAAAAATTCTTTAAGACGGTCTTCAATGCTTCCCTTGTGGATGGTAAACAAAGCTGCAGCAATCTGGTTGATAGCTTTTGCCAAGCAATGAATGTTGTTGCAATGCCCTGAACAAAAGACATAAGGCAAATTACCTCAAGCACTGTGTTTGAAAACGACAGATAATTCTTTGGAGAACATCACCAAAGACTAAAGAGACTTGTCACACTGGAAGAAGAGCACTTGGCATCTTACACAAGCGCTCTTGCACGCTGAACTTGCTACCGGGAAAGCCACCAGAAGTACTGATCTCCCTTCCAAATGGTCACAACAACCCGATAAAGACCCCCTGGATTTTAGAAATAAGGGAAAGGACTATATTGGAAGTTAATTTGGTTTCCTATGAAAGAGTATTAACGCTTGACTAGGCTAAAAGACAGGTGCAAGCAGGATTTTTTCAAGCTGACCGACCATTTCTTTCCCCCTGTGTGTAACTGCAGAAGTCCTCATGCCCAGGCAGTGTTCTCCCAAGACATCTAAAGGCAATCAAGAGCAAAACTGCTGAATTGCTAATTGCCATACCTAACATCTTGCCTAAAATTCACCCAGGCTTCAGAGCCCTGGAAGGCGATTACATGACACCAGTTTGCAAAGAGAGCAGATGAACTCCTCCTCAGTAAGCCTGGAGTCTCTTCTAGGCAAATTAAGTTAAAGCTACCACTTTACAACAAAATTAACAGACACTTGGGCAAGTATCTTGGGGAAGTGCTAGCATATGAAAAGGAGTGGTCTTTGAAGGGGTTAACAAGTACTCAAGCACGCAAACACTGCTGACTCTTACCAATTCTTTTTGACCATTGTTGAGCACTGAGCTAATTTTTGCACTCAGTCATTTATCATAACTCCAATTTTCATGCTTGAATAGCGAGGTCAGCTGGACCCCATCACTCCACATGAGAAAAATCCATTTTCCCCCCCTGTGCATATCACTGTGAAATTACTTCAGATTAATTATATCTGTCATTTCATTGCCCAATTTACTCAGTATCGTAATAACTCTCTGCAGCTTTTTACTCCTCTGATACCCTCAATAACTTTATATGATATGAAAATTTCCTCATCTCACTCTTCAGCCCCCAGCCAGGTTGGTATATGGATATGCTGACTAGTAGGTCCCAGTGAGGATCCTTGTGGATCTCTGCCGGCAGACCCCAAAAACTGATACTCCTACTCTCTCTCTTATTTGTATGTGAACATCAGTCAAGAACATCTGTTCTGCTTAATTCTGATTTAAATTTGTATTTGTTTTTGAAGAGACTTGTGTTTTTTTATAAAGTGACTTCATGTCTCTGGCTGTAGAAGAAGCATCAGCCAGGGAATTCAGAAGAGGAGCTGTTGTCTCCCAGCCTGCAACAGGTTTTCAAGTATTTAGAAAAGGCTGTGGCTCTTGCAGACTAGTGTTCTACTCCAGCCTCTAGTCGACAAATTAGCCCTCTAGCCTGGTATTTGATTAGCAGGTCAGATTCCTTACTGGGAACAAAAGTAAAGGTCTGTTAGTGTTTGAGCCTTTATCTGGAACTAGTGGAAGAAACAGACTTGATCTTGAAGAAGGCAGAGGGAATGCAGACAAGGCTACAGCTGTCCAAGCACTGTCTGTATTTGGGAGGTATCTCTTGCCAGATTAGAAACCTGAGACTCCTTCAAATCTGTGACTTGTTGATGGATAAATTCAGGATTTGTCCTGGGAATTTACTTCATAAAAAGCAGCATTTATTAAGTTCACATTCTGGAAATAGCATTTATATTGTTTCAAGCCAGATGTTCTACAATAAGGGTAGAACACGACAAAAAGTAGTATTATGCAAGGAAGGCAGGAATGACAAGGTCTATTCTGTTTGTTCAGTTATTTTTGTAGAGTGAACATTTTTTATGTATTCCTTTTGCCAGACTCTTTTCCTCTCAATAAAAGAACCCACTCAGTAAAGAATTACGCAACACAGAGGCCACGTCTCACAAAATCAGTACCAACTCCTCATACAGGCTTATTTGAGTTCTAGATGTAACTTCTCTCCAGTCACAGTTTCTTTCATGCCATCTTATTAACTGGACTTACTTTGAGAACTCCCAAGGCTTTGCCTGACTTCATGTTAAGAGTTATTTAATGTAAATGAGACCACCTAAACTGGAATATTCAAGCTACACGATACTAAACAAGCAGGAGATAAGAATGATCTCTTGTTTCAGCCTGCTAAGAACCTGAGGACTAAGAGGGTCTTGGGAAGAGGGAGTTTGAGGAGGGCAAACCTGCATGACCTCTGCCCTGCTGGAGGACCTGTAGCTAGCCTGACTCATGTTCTTAGACATAAATTTGTGGAGGGGTAAATGTGAAAGTATAATTACCAGTAAAAACTGCCCTTCCCCACCCCCGGCAAGCCATACAGGCTTTGAGACTCTACATTAGGTAAGATGCTTTCAAAGGAGAAAATGGTAGCAGAAAATCCTTCCAGAGGATTTCTTTTCCAGAACTATAAGCAGGGAATACCTAAGACATGTGGTCTTACACACATAAGCAAGTTCATTTCAACCGAGTAAAGAGAATCAAGCTGATTGTTCTTCAACCAGCAAGTGTCTACCCGTGCCCCTCACCAAGCCACATGAGATATTCCCTGCTCTTCCCTGGATTCTGAGATTCTCACTCAGGCATCATGGCTTGGGAAGAGCTTGCAAAGACCGGCAGAAATACTGCGGGAGTGCAGATAACATGGAACAACTCTGCAGGTTACAGATTGTTCTTCCCATTCATCAGGAAAAGCTGTTAACTTGAAAACTTGTAACTTTTCCAATCCATGTTCAAGTTCTCCTTATTTCATCAGATTTATCCAACTTTTTCACAACTGGAAAAGGCTACACTGTCTTTTTAAAATGAAACTAGAGTTAACAGGTCCCTAATCTCTCAAAACTGAACAAAAGGCTGATTAACCCCATTTAAAACAACAATCTTGGGTCTCTCAAAAAATTTGACTTGCATACCACACGAGGTGATACAGAAAAAGCTTTCAGAATTTTTGGTATTTTCCTGGTACTTTATGCTTTCAGAAGTCAGTTTACACTTACTTTGTGAGTTACAATTTTGAGCAGATGAAAAATAATGCAACTTGAAAAAATAATTGGAGAAAAAATGCTGTATCCAGTAAATGGATGCAGAATAAACATGGTCTTTTGTGTGAGTCATGCTACACATCACAAAGGAAACAGCTTGGACAGCTGAAAGGTGACTTTTATATGTGTTGGAACAGTTTGTCAGTGTTTTTTAAACTTAATTTTGTCAGAAAGAGAACTTTTTTTTGTGGATTACATGCAAAGAATTTCCTTGAGGCAAAGATTTTTTTTTTTAAATAAGAAAGTTGAACTACTGTGTAGGAAATCTGTTCGCAGTTTATACCTTCCAGATCCTGTTTTCAAAACTTTATCCTTGGTCATATGAACAGCATATTAAATATAGAAAAGACACCTTGTACGACTGGCCCAAAGCCAGTGTAAAGATTACTAAAATATTATACTTATTAGACTATAGAGACTATATTATTACATAATAAGTCTCACACTAATGAATGCAGAATGCGTGCTCCAGCAATTCCACACGTTAGGACAAGATTGCCCCCTACAGTATCTGAACTGTTCTGAACATTTCAAGCACAAAACTGCTTTTTCATAGGAAGTTATCTCAAACAAGTAAACGCTATTTAAAGTACTTTCAGAAGAACTTGCCTGGATGAGGGCTAACTGATCTTTAAATTTTGTTTACTATAAAACGCAATTAAATATTTAAAGCAAATGGACTCAAGAGACCACCAGGACTATTGTGAAGAGAGCATTCACAGCAAACATTGAGATGACTCTACATTACCTTCGATGGCAGGGCTGTACTGGGACATCACATTACTAGCCAAAGTGGGCAAGGAGACAGCCACGAAGACCATGAGGAGGCAAGCAATTTTATATTCTTCTTCTGGACTAATGTTTTCTAAAACCAAAAATAACCAAGTTCTTTCATTAAAGAAGTCATCTTGAAATATTTCCTTTCAACTGCAGGTAGATTAAAAAATTTAAACCCAAAACCACCAAAGTCAGTGTTTGCATTGTGAGAGGACGAATATGATGTCAGTCTTGCCAAAAGACATGGGGTGGAGCTGCAAAATGTCCAGTCTGATATCTATGAGAACAAAAGAAGCCAATGCCACCCTCTCACTTTTAACCATTTAGTTGCTAAGACTTTATTCTGTTGAGCAGAATAGTAATGTTTTCATGCTGGTGTAAATCCAGTTATTGCTGTGAGGTGAGGAGAGTTTCCCTGGCACTCTCCTGTTGGCAAATGAACAGAGGGTGATGGTGAACTCCTCAGATCCCACAAAACCTTGTGCTTTCAAAAACAGGAGCATCAGCACGCATTAGCGTTAGATTTTTAAAAAGTCAACAACTGGTGACACACAGAACTTGCCTCTATGCAAGCTGAATTACAAAAAAAGCAAAATATTTCAAACTGCAAAGGTAAACATCAAAATACAAGATCATGAACAGTCATGAGAATATACAGAAATTCCCTCTCTTCTTCATCCAGCTTAAACATTTCATCACAATGCAAATAATCCACTTAAAATGCCCTTTTAGGTACTAGGTATCTTACAAAGACATACTTCTGTATATACATTATATACTTTCTATATACATATAACAACACTTTGGGTTGTGGGTTTTTTAAGGTGCACAAAGAAATTGCGCTTGACACTTCAGTTCAAACACTGAAATGCCCCTCGGAATTATCTGTATTTTCTCCTCCCAAAATAACTACTATTAAAGCAAGAAAAAAACAACTTAGGTAGCATTTAAAATAGTCATGATCTGATTATAACAGGAAATATCCATGACACACAGAGGGGAAAAAAAGCAATGAAATGCTCAGTAAGGAAGATAGGGAAAAAAGCTGAAGACTGTCAAAAAGCACTTAGGAGTCTTAATTCATGTCTTCGAACATGCCAGAATAAACAAAACTGAAAAGCTTGGACAACAGTGCCTTAAAGCACGTAAGTGGAAGCAGTACACATGTTAGAGCATTAACATGTTTATTTTACCACTTTTCCCTTGCAAGCTCCATGTTAACACCTATGTATAACACACGGGTAACACAGTGTTGTGAAATTCATGAAGCACGTTCAGCTGACATTTCAACTCCTAACGCTTACGTCGGTGACAGCTTTGTTAGAGATCTGTGAACAGAACTGATCCGTAGTTGTTCACAAGACAGTCCTATTGTCACTGTCATTATGTGACAGGAGTTTTCACCATTAAACTCCTTGAGCATCTGCCCGTTATAATTCACGCTCTTATGCCATTTATCAAGTTCACTGAAGGCCTCAAGATGTACAAGTTTCTCCTAGCACTGTGAACACTTCTATGCCTTGGGTACATTTACTTTTTTTTGCTCCACCACCTTTTTTTTTTTTTAACATTTGTATTTTTTAAATTGGAACTTCTTACCTGATTTTTGGGAAGACAGTGCTACAACCAAGGCAGGATCAATCTCACAGGGCAATCCAGCAGCTGATGACAGTTCATATACATTCATTGCCACCTGAGGCAAGAACAAAGACAACACTGAATGCTTTTGCGTAAAGATGATGAAGCACAGTTTTGCTGTCGTGTTTTAAAATGTTCATATTAAAGTTTGAGGCACTAAGGAATTTCAGAGATTTGGCAAAAATAAGATAGAGACTCTGGATTTTGTTTGTTTCTAACCTACACTGAGCGGCTGGGTCAGTACTTGGTGCACCAGATTGTAATTTCTGTGTGTCAAGACAAACAAAGCTTGTACACTTTCCTACATTACCTCCAAGGAAAACACTCTGACTTCCAAATAGCTCTTTCTACGTCTTTCTTTAATGTTCAAAAGAAACTAACAGATTTTCTCTACCAGATCTAAAGTATCAGCTAACACCTGCAAATACAGCATTTTTAAACAAAAGCAAAAAGTCACAACCTGGTGAAATAGAGTAAGGCAGAAATCTCACAGCATTCAAATTTCATACGGATTCAGTGTTCAGAGATTTCAGGCACCAAGAATTAGACTCCACATGCCCCTGACATTTGGAGGAACCAAGAACATCTTGAAATGTATTCCATTTTCCATCCTCCTATGGGATGTATCTTTTATTACCATTACCAAGCATTCAACACAGTTGTTTTCTTCTCTTTCCATTTACTATTTTGACAGAGTTTCTCAAACCATAGTTCAGATGAACCTCTGCAGAAACAGGTCTACACCAAGTAGAAAGGATTACAGGAAGCAATGTGTCATACTGCCATTAATATCTGAGAAGTTTCATACTTTGCCCATAAATTCTCATGTATAGTTGAGCAGCTGCACGTAGCAAACTCTGTGCAGAGTATCCCTATTTGTGTGCATCTGGACACAGGCTGGTTCACAGCCAACGGGTTAACAAGTGTCATAAAATAGTTGGAAGAGCCCTTAAAGATCATCTTGTTCCAATCCCCTGCCATGGGTAGGGACACCTTCAACTAGCCCAAGTTGCTCCAAGCCCCATCCAACCTGGCCTTGGACACTGCCAGGGGTGGGGCATCCACAGCTTCTCTGGGCAACCTGGTGCCTCACCACCCTCACAGGAAAGAATTTTTTCCTAATATCCAATCTAAACCTACTCTCAGTTTGAAGCCATTCTGCCTTGTCCTGTCACTACATGCACTGTGGAACAAATAACAGCCCGTTTCAAAAAGCCTGTATAGACAGTCCAACAATTTAATATCAAAAATATTCAAGTAAAAGGAGAGGAAATCCTTATTTTGACAGTCATCCCAAATAATAAGTTTCAGGGATAGAAGAATAAAAATAACATTTCATAACAAGTATTCATTTCATCAACAGCTTTAGTACTATTTATGTTTTGCTTGGTAAATTCAGTACATAGGAAATTACTATGTTATTGTGTCCTAAAATATGCCCAATAGGGCAATTCTCCCAATCCACTGTACAATGCCTTGTAAAGATCTGTCTGTTGACACGCCTTCATTTAAGGAAAAAAACACAAAGTTTGCCCTATTGTCCCAAAAGAAGGCTTTGTTGCCTGTGGTTGCGCTGCTGTATGTGCCAAGGGCAGGAGAAAGCTGAGAGCTGCTGATTGTCCACAGGGCTGAGCTGTTACAGCAGGCTCTCAGCACAGTCCCGGCCCTTCCAACAAGCTGCTTTTGAGACAAAGCTCTGGCAGAGTACATGTGAGAGTTCCCAGTATTCCAAACAAGCAGTGTGGACAAGATTACACTGGTTTGGCTTCTTCCCCACGCAGAGTCCTCCAGCACTCCCCAGGGAAGCCGTGCCCTCTCCAACCAGCCCGCACGGCACCGCGCCGCACCGCCAGACGTCACATCTGCGGTGGGCACCGCGCGAACAGCAGCAGGGCAGAGTGTTCCACAGCAGTCAGAACTCATTTCACACACTTATAACCAGAAAAAAACCCGCACCAACACACAAAATAGGTGTATTTAAGAACCACAGTACAGCTACAGCACACAGAGAAAGCCAACAGCCAAATACTACGTGAAGCAGAGGCAATCAGGTAGCACTACTGCAGTGCTCAGCAGGGCTTTGTTTAGCAGTAGATAGCTTTCTTTTTTGCCATACAGTGATGGTATTTTTTTTTTCCATCCAATCATTCCAGTGACTGTAAATTACTCCACTGACTTCCAGAAAATCAGCAGCCAGCACTATGCTCTCTCGTATCTGCTGATACAAATGAGTTCAGCACCATCTCTGGAGTTCCACTGAAATGTTTACAGTGATCATCAGCTTAAAAATATCAGTGGTAAAATACTGTCTTCAGTGATTACTGCTGCAGCCTTTATCCCACCCTATTTTTCAGCACTCCTTTGATACCAAGAGGGTGTAAGATGCTTTCTGAAAAGATCAAGCAAAATAAGCAGTGAACTTCCCTTCTCATCTCCTCTGGATGCTGAGTCCTCAAGTTCAATAATGGAACATGATGCTTTGGTGATCAAGAATTTTTTTTTTTAAAAAGGCTTTTATTGAGAAGTGCAAAGGCAACTTGCATCATTTTAATGTAACTTTTATGATGAGCCTGTACACTTTAAGTTAATTTTCCACAGCATTTCCAGAGAATTCCCCTATTGTGGTATGAGTTGTAGTGTTTTTTGTGACATCAAATATTCATGGATGATTATTAGCACATGATTATAGTTTGGAATGAAATAGCACATGAAATTTCAGTAACTTGGTCTGAAAATATGTCAGAATATAACTGCTAAGTGGTGTCTTTTGAATCCTGAGGCCCACGATAATACATTCTGAACCTTTAAAAGGAGAAGGATGTTTCTTATGTAGTGAATCTTCTTTCACAAAGAACTTGGATTCTTTCCTCAAGGTTAACAGCAAAATGTAAACTTCAAGTTCAGGAATAACATATTCTGGCCATTAAAACGATACTTTGCTCAAGAGCAGATTTCTAAAAGTTGTTTCTATAAAAGTTAGAGAGTTGTGCAATGTATATCCCACTGCACATTTTCTGCAAATCAAACTGCTGCAATACCATTAGGAGGCAGGAATCCTGCACAGACTCCAACCAGCAACAGGAGATTAAAAACCAGCTCCTGTGTATCCATGTCCACAAGCCATGGGATGTGCCAACAAGGGGTTTTGGATGGGACCATACTATCATTCAGAAGCAAAGTACCTTATTTAAGCAGCCTTTTTTTTTTTTTCTTTTTTTTTTTCAGACAGTGGTTTCACAAGAATTGTCAATTTAAGGTCAAAATCAGACTTGCAGCTTTTACCTGCAGAGAGCTCCAACCACATAAAAGCTCAGTTTTACCAGTTATAATGCTCACACTTGTGAAGCAGCTCTGCATTCTTCCCTTTATTGCTTAGTCATATTCTAACACTTGATAAATTTGGCTCTTAAATCTTTCTATGAGAGTCCTCAAATGTGATCACAGGCAGATAGAGACTTGTGCCCATCCTTTCAGTTGGTTGTAATTTTTTCCTCCAGAACATTAGCAGGCTGCAGATCCACAACTCCTAAGCTCCTGGATAAAAAAAAGGGCACTTTTTTGTGCCTGGATTTTTGACACTAAGCACGAAAGTCTTGCCTCTTGCATATTTTCAGTAAGCTCCAAAATGACTCCATCGCCCTTTCAGCCAAACATTACCTTCATATCAGTTTCTCTTGGAATGTGATCTTTGAAGTCCTCAATGGAACTTACAAGGAAAGGAATGTGGTAGGATAAGACCTAAGAGACACAAACACATACCAAATGAGAAAGATGACTTTCCATGTTAATGATCAGTTAGACACTACCATTATTTTACTGGACTTATTTCCTTTTTAATGATATTTTCTTAATGCGTGTGAATTTGTTAGTGGGTTTAACACATTAAAGCCTAATAAATGCAAAATCAAGCTGTTTCAAAGAAAATGGAATAAAAGCTTTTAAAGTGTACTAAACACAGAGAACATTGAGAGGCAATGTTCTAAACTAAAACCTGTATGTTTTAATGGAACATTTTTCTGAACACTACTCAAAAAGCAGATTCCCCCACCCCAACGTGCAGTTCAAATTTATGGCTGAGTATTGCCATTTCACCCACATGTCAACTTTTTAAGAGGTAGCATTCCTAAACAGTGAAGCTTCAAACCTCCTATCATTCCATTAAATTAAATACAATGAAAACAATTAGGAACATTATTTTGTTTTTCCTTACATCTCTAAGTGCTTCCTGTGCCAAAGATCGAAAAGACAAGATAACACCAATAATTGTCATTCTCTTCAAAACACTGTCGACAGCTGAAAAGAGAACAGTGAACAAAGGGCTGATGTTTAGAAACTCAGTTCTTCAAATAAGAGAAAGGAACCGTTTAACAAAGTACAGAAAACAGCAAGGTACTGAAACAATGGCATTCCTTAAAAGAGCCAAAATAAACAGTGCTGAAGCAGGCTTTTATAGCTGAATCCACAGTGGGATTTTCAGGAGAAGACTATCACATTAACCACGTCACGAATGAAACCTGGTACACACAGGTGTCAGTGCTGGATGCTAACACTGATTTGGTGTTTTCTTGAGGCCAAAGATGTCTCTTTATAATAATTTAAATTTTTTTAGCTGTGTGTTATTATCCCTGAAACGATGCTCAAAGCTCACCACTGCTGTAACGCCCCTGCACTAATTAACAGTGAAATCTCACTTTGTCTGCACATGAGAAGACCAGAAAAGTTTGAAAAGATCCATCAGTTTACACGATCTCACGTACATTTTGCTGCTTCTGTATACTTAATACAGAGAAATGCATTTTTCTAATTTTCTTTACAAAGACAACTATAAAAACCAACTCAGTATGTCCAGAAGGGCCTCGCTGGTTACCCACATGATAATCTTTTAAAGAGCGCTGCCATCTGGTCTGGCTTGTCGAAGCTGGTCCTCATCTGTGTTAGAACTTCAACATTCTCCACCACAAGTTTCTATAAAGAAGCAAGGATTCAGGTCAGCTACAGATTTCAGCATGTTAACTGGGTAAATGCCTGATTTGGGATATTTTGGTCCAGCAGAAAGGCAACTAACCCCTTGGGGTACAGACATACCCACTGTGTTCATAAAGGGACTAAAACATCGATATTATTGTCAAGCAACACTCTACACAAAAGCAAGCTCTGAGTCAAAACCCAGAGGACTGGATATCCCTTGGAACACGATTTTTATATTGAGCAATGTGTAGTACTTCCTAAAGCAAAGGAACAAAACTCAGTAAAACCAGACAATAGCTCCTCATGCCAATCAGCTTTTCATAAGAAAAGTACACACGTATCGATAAAAATGCAAATTCACAAATTAATCCATTCTTTTGGGGTGCTCCTGTCACTAGTTATGCTGAAATTTAATGTTGGTAAAATTGAAAAATGGAATTAAGAATGCAAGAGTCAGATTGTTCAATCTTGGTGCAGTTTACTTGAAAATTTTTTCAGTTATAATATAAAATAAAAACAAGGACATTCAATCAAGTTCCAACATCTTAGGCTGGAACAGTTAAACTCAAGTGCAGCACTCTTCATGTCAGTTTGACCAAAGAAAAAAGGAAACATGTGCCTATTTCTAATTTTCAACAGCTCTCATACATCTAACCTGTAGCATTAGGGTAAATATAATAACTTTCCTGAAATCATTCTCTAAACACGTATCAGACTCAGTTTTACATTATAGAGATTGCATAATCACATCTATAAAATGTCAGATCCAAAAAGGATTCTGGCCAACAGAGGAACTTCTGTTGTGCCAAGCAGTATTTTTAAACTCTCTTCAAGCAAGAATAGGGTAGTTTATTCTTACCAAAAATATTTTTGCAGTCTGAATGCACAGTATCCTATTTCAGAAATGGAAAATACTATTATCCCTCTTTAGATAGAGGACAACCAATGGCTAAGAAAATGTAGATCTTTTGTGTGCTTCTGAACATTGAAGGAAGTTTTTCCTTTTGTTTGAAGATTTCAATTAGTGCTTTGTATACTAAGCAATATCAAGGTAAAAAAGATGGAAGGAGAAACGAAGATATGCTGGATTGGGGGTGGTACTCCAAAGTGATTATTAACAGTTTTATCTTTCAAGTGGATGCATTCCAATCTATCTTAATTACCAGAGGAGGCAGCAGGAAAAATTAACATTCATTAAATATGTAACCTACAAGCTATTCCCATAAACTCAAGTCCACCCATAATCCACCCAGTGTCCCTACTGTCGTTCTTCTCACCTTCACTGAGAAGCAAGGAAAGAAAGAAGCTACACAAAATGCAGCAAACTAACCAACTACAAGAATTTTCAAGGTCCCTTCCAACCTAAACCACATGATGATGAGCAGTGGGTGCACACGTGCACACACACAAGACACACAGGATCTACTTTTATGCTGAAAGCCAAAGCAATACTGGCTTGCACTGAAATCAAGACAGGCAATTTTAAACCAAGAGACGTATCAGAACTTGGCAGATGTGCGGCATTTTAATTTAAATCCCTCAAAACTCGCCAGAAGGCAATACTGAGGGCAATAGCCCGTGCACATTATTACTGAGTCAAGCTTTCAGCTTCCCAAAGAATAACCAGTATATTAGTTCAGATTTAAAAGGAACAGGCTGCAATACAGTTCAAGTAGTCACTTAAATGAGGCAATCTTCCCCTCCCTTGCCCCAGTCTTAAACTTCGGATATAGAACCAACACCTGGTCCCACAGTGGGAAGAAAAGCAAGAATGTTAAACCCTACTCTTAATGAAGTCCCCATCCTATTCTCTTCTTGCTTTCTTCCCCCAAACACAGATGCTTCTCAGCACTCTCTTGCTAAGCCAACTGCATCTCAGCCAGAGAGATGAATGTTTTATGACTTCATTTTTTCCCTCCAAATACATGGTCATGTGCATGTGGATCCACATTATGCTCTGGTTACGCTCAGCAGCATCAGAAAACAAGGAGATTTCAGACACAATTAAAAGTTCCTTTAAAAAAAATACAGAGCTCCAACTTAAACTGTGTTGATTTCGAGGAATTATGACAATTCCTCAGTAATGCACAATTAGAGCAGCAACAAACCCCTGCCCTGTGCTTTACTTGAAAGGCGGCACCTTGAAAAGCATGAGCATCCCCTCGCCTAAAGCTTAAGGAGAATAAAAGGCTTCAAACCTTTTGGGGCATCAGACAACCCAGCCACTCAGCAGCACTGCAATTCAGGTGCTGACAGAGAGAACAAGATCTTTGAAACTGCAACATGGGATGTATTAAAAACACACACTTTTAAGAGGCCTGGTCTGCTAGTAATAATAAGCTATTGAAGGGAAAAAAAAAAAAGAAAGTTCCTTAGATCTCTGAAGTATTCATATGCATTTCTAAAAACAGAGCATGCAGGAATAGTTACAAAAAGCTCCTTATTGTAATTAGTGGTTAAATATACTGAAAATTAAGAGATGTAATAACAACTTGGAATTAAATTTGGAAACGACACTAAAAGAAAAAGTCCTATGAAAAGCAAATCTATGCCAATTAGTGACATTTTAATAGTATGACTATCCTGGGAAAGTAGCACATATTATTAAATTTATTAAAACCTCTTTCCAGGGAGAGTTAATTACATAGGCATCAAGTGGGTCCCCTGTCATTGTCTGCTGTTTTGAATATACATGAAATTAAACTTCCTTGATATGCCTGTACTTCCAAGTTTTTTGTCATGGCACCAGCTGTATTATTTGCCTGTGTTTATTTATCAGAAGACAGACATTCATAATACATGGTTACTGTTGAGGCAGAGGGAAAAACAGATCTGAAAATGAAGAAAGCTAACAAAATAAAAAACTACCTGAAGTCTCCCATCCATGTAAACCAAGACAGATTTGAGATTTTCATGCTCAGTTTGGAGAGTTAACTCTCCAGGCAGCACCTGGAGATCTTAGGGTATCTAACACAGAAATCTGACATAGTCTGCATAAAGCCCTGCCCACTCAGCTGTTGAACAATGTGGAATACACAAGTACTACAAATCACCAAAAAAAAGAAGTCAAATTCACAGTTTGATCAGTTTGTTTAATGCAGTCATTTCAAAAATATGGCACGCAGAAGCACAGCTAAGAAGAACCACCTGCCTTTCCACCCACCAGTTTCCCAAGGTTACCTTAAGCTCAGCAACCTGTGAGGAGATGTGCCACATCAGACTTTCACTGAGGAACTTCATGCCATAAGGTCCCAGAAGTTCAGAAAGGGCTCTCATTTCTGAGAAATAAAAGAAACTGTTCTACTTCAAAGCATTCCTCCTTCGGTTATTTGCAGCCCATCATGTTATCAAGCAATGGTGTTTTAAGGGCAAAAATGTTTTACCCTGAAGTAGAATTTTAGATACAGGAACTTGTACGGTAATGGAACTGAAGCAGTAGTCATTGATACATCAAATACCCACCTGTGTAGCTTAAATGCAACAACTCCAATATGACCAAAAATTGGAAAAGCAAATCAAGAGGCGGCATGAATAAAGAGTACTTACAACACTACTGAAAGTTAACAAATGTTAACTCTAAGACTTAACTCTTATTCCAATAACAGTAGCTCTAAGACTTGCTGTTATTCCAATTACTGAAGCAATACAGTAACATCCCTCAACAAACATTCAGTAGAAATACCAAAAGTTTACCTGATATGTCAGAATATTCCTCAGCATTAAATGTCAACTCATTTTCTGTAGGCAAATTCACAAATGCCTTCGTGGCTGGGAAATAGGCTATGTGACCGTTGCTGACTTGCCGTAGCAAAGTTTCCAAATACCTTATCAAAAAGAGAAAAAGTTTTACATGAAGAGACACGTGTTCACGGATACCTTTTACAGATAAAGCATAGCTGTGTGACAACGGACAGCAAAGCCCACAGACTAAAGTTTTATTTTTATAGCTCGGCTGATGCCTGTATCTTACTCTACATGTTGTCCCTATAAAAAGTGAATTTCACAACAGGCAAACTGCTTTTAACAGGTATTGAGAGAAGCAAACTTGTGATGTTGGAAACTTAAGGAAAACTTCAATAACTCCAATGCTCCAATTCCAGATTTTTCATTAACAAAAAAAAAAAAACCAAAAAACCAAAACCTCTAAAACCCATGTAACAAGCATTCATGTAATGACTTACCAATTTGTGTACAGACTGGTAATGGTTGGCTCACCATGACTATCTAAATGCTGGGTTTGCTGAAGCAGAACGTTGTTAAACACTCGGGTAATGTCGATCTGTACATAATTTTCTATTGACTGCAGGACTGTCATATAGGCTCTCACGCTCGTCAACAGCTCTGAAGGCTTTGCAATCTCTTGGGTTGCTTGGTTATACATAGTCATTCCAACAATTGACCTTTTAGAGACAAAAAGAATTCGAAACGAGTAAATTCGTTTACTGGTAAAACTCAACAAGGATGCAGCTACAAAGGTGATTTTGTATCCACAGCTTTCAACAGAATACATAGAACAGTTTGGGTTGGAAGGGACCTTAAAGACCATCACGTTCCAACTCCCCTGCCATGGGCAGGGACACTTTTCCCTAGGCCAGGGCACTCAGAGCTCCATCCAACCCTGCCTGGAACACATCCGAGGATGGAAAGTTTTCATTTTACTTGAATACTTCTCCAATCTGCAAGTATAAAACTCTAATCAATGCCAATACTATACTAGCACTTTTAAAAACAGTTCTGGATGCCAAAGACAACTCCATCTGTGGTTCCAGCAAAAATTTCATGACACTAAGAATACTCACCGAGCCTTTTTCCAATAAAGCTTTTTTTCCCCCTGAATATATACACAGGAGCAATCCACACTGCACAAGACTTATACAACAACCATTTTGGTAAACAGATTACTCTTAAAGTCTCTTAAAATGCAAAACTTGTGGGAAATGCAATGTGTTCAAAGCATATTAACTAAGGCAAAAATGATTTGACCAAAGCTGCTGTCATAGTTTTAGTTTGAAATATCTGTAAAAAACCACATAGCTATAGTAAAGTATGAATTAAAAATATATCTGTTAAGTTAATAAATAGGAATCCTATTAATTAAAAAAGAAATCTCCCTTTAGCTAACACAGTGATTTTTGTCTTTAACCAGAAAGTCCAGACATACTTTAATTGTTGTATTCATTAGGAAAGCTTTCAAGCTAGAGCAGAACTGCACGAAGAACTGTGCTTTTTAACATACAGGGGCATGGGCTTGACTCATTATGTCCCTGAAACTAGGTCCTCAGGCAAACGGTATCATGGGGTCATTAAAAGCAAAGTCTTCTTAATAAACAAATACTTGTACTAGTGTTCATTTTGAGCTTATAATGGTGTTCGTTTTAAGCTTATAACGGTCTCACACTTTCATAGCTAAGCTTTTAAGTGGTATGTGCTTGTCAAAGGCAAGAACAGCAACAACAAAAACAAAAAATTGGTAGATTACTACCTTCAGAGGTGAGCAGCGTGAGCTATTCTGGAGAATAACATCAGATTATTTAAAGTAAGGCTTTTGTTGATACTTGGATATGTGTAAATAAGTACTTTCAATAGTTTGCTTCTGAGGCACTCTCTTATTTCAAGATCAATTCAAAATTGGTATAATAAAAAGATGAACTGGCATAATAAGCTCCAGTCCAATCACACATGAGCGGGTTAAAAGAGTAAACAAATCCTAACAGTGAAACTCTAACACTGTGTTTAAAGGGAAACTGCAAGCCTCTGAAAGAAATGCCACTTAAAGATCTGACAAATAATTATAAATGGAACACTTGATTTGTTTGGCTAACAAGTTTTATTTCTTTCATGAGGCAAGTAAAAGGAAAGTCTCTGACAGTCTTCTGCCTGTCACTTCAGCCTCAGACCACAAGCAAAAGTTAAAACAAGCACAAGTGACCAACACTGGTTCAAGTTCATAAACCTGAAGACAAGAGCTGATTTTCATGAAGTTATCTTCACTTTTATGCTACCTGGTCTTATTTGAAAGATTGGAATGCTCCCTAACACTACGTCTTGATGATAAAAGCTTTTTAACTCGTACACCCTGCTTCAAATATGTAACTAGTAGTCTTTGGCATAAAACACATCCAGGATAGCTGGGTGGTTTAAAATGAAGTCCTCTCCAGGCACTGCCATTTGCCTACTTCTGTAAAAAATGATGTGAAGATCAAAGTAAGGATAGGCAGGCGTATTAACTGGCAATATTTTTTATTCAAAAAGTAACCAAAATATGTTCTCAGTTGGCTTTGTCAGGTCTTGAGTTCTGATTTTTAGGTTTCCTTTCAGCAAGGCAGTGAAAGTGAACTCAAACACTTGAAACAATCCAGCACTTTGCAAAAGAATGGTGGGAATACAAGCCTTTATACATGCCCAAAACCAGGCATCACCAACTCCCACAAAATACAAAATAGGACTAGGAATGCAGGATCGGGCTCTTAAACAGATGATTTGCATCTCAACACATTTTAAGACAGGAACTGACAATTGTCTATGTCTGCACACATAACTTAATAATACTTCAGTTGGAATTTTACTCATGATTTTCTTAATCCACTTTTAAACCCTTGTTTAATGTAGTAAGTATACAGTATTTCCAACATAAATCAGCAAGGGCTTCTCTTTTTGCATCGATGCTTCTTAACTCGGCAATATTCCTTACTTGGTAAAGCGGATTTCCAGGTGAGACGTTAAATATTCTCTTGGGGTAAACGTGTGTTCCCAAACCACCATGTTCGGTACATAATTGATCGAGAAGCAGAGCTCAGAAAGTGCAGTGTGCAGTTTGTCCAGGCTTTAAGAACAGACAAGAAGAAATAAAGGAAAATATTTAACGTGACATAAGTATACATTATCATGGAAAGCACACACTGAACGGATAAGGCCACAAAGGCAGGTACAGGGTCTAACTCTTCATCATCATCTTCTGCTTTGAGACACTTCTCTAGCATATTTAAAACCAGTATTTTGGCTAAGAACATATCCTACAACTGCATATTGATCTGCACCACATAGAGTGATATGAGATCGATTTTTTTAATATATATACACCTTTTTTTTTTCTGCTCAAAAGAACAGATGGTGTTTTTTCCCTAACTGAGCTAAGCAAATACAGCCAGTACTAAAACCCAAAAAATATTGAGGGAGGGAATCTTAAGCTACAAGTAAGCTCTTGTCCCTCAACTTCTCTAATCTTTACAGTGATGCCTTTGAATTGTTGGGATTTTTAGCTTTTTGTAGATTTTAAAGTAGCTGTGTAGGAAGGATCTGGGGAGCAGATAGTTCTGGGATTGGATGGATAACACCATAAACTGTGGAACCCCTGGACACATGTGTACTCCTTGTGCCACAAAGGCCTTCATTAAAAGGACTGCTCTCTATCTTTTCTCCACTAAATTAAATTTGCCTGGAGTTGTTTTTTTTGGCTCCTGATCTTAAGGCAGCAACAGTTCTCTGATTTTTGGTTGTTGCAACTGTGGCAAAAACCACTTCCCCTTCAGCAGTGTGTGTGTGTGTTTAGGTACTGCCAGCCACACCACTAAACATTTCTTGTTTCCTCCTTTTATCTTCCTTCCTCTTCACACTTGCATCAACTCTACCATCCTGCCCCCTGAGCTCTCCTAACACCTACGTTATACCCATTCCTACCCTCTCATCTCTTACATCCCCGAACTGGGTTTATTAACCTTTCCTCTTCTCTCTTTCAGGTGTTTTTTTTGTTGTTGTTTTGCTATTGATTTTTTGCTGTTCTCAATTTTTCTACAGCCACTAGAGCCACAACTCCAACTCGGGAGCCAAAGGCAGCCAACAGCCTTGGAGCAGCAGCACTTAACAGTGCTAAAGCAAAGATGCCATCCACTCCTTGGACTCACATGCCCACAGCAATTAAAATGACTACTGAGGAAGCCTAGCTACAGCAGCACACGGATCCTTTCTGGTCAGGAAAGAAAACAGCCACGGGGATAAATTCAAGAGACACACATTCCTATTGCTCTGTGTCACAGAACTCAGTCTCTACACGAGGTACAGAAGCATCATATGCTCACAAACTACAAAGCTGCCATATTTACAGTCAATTAAACTTAAAAAGATAAAGCAAAAAGCATTCAGTATGTAAAACACATATGTTTTGACTTGGGATTCAAGGTGAAAGGAAGAGAAGAGGCAGCTTACTTTGTCACAACCAATCTGTTTTTCCTCATGCTTTCTACTCCTGGTTTCTCCCTTTCAGGTTCTCCTTTCTTTCCAGTCTGTTTTTTCGACTTCTTGTTCACTGCTTGACTGATAGTTTTGGCACAATGCTTTGGCAGCAACTAGTAAACAAAAAACAAAAATAGGCCCTCCAAATTAAAATCCAATTTTTTAGCAGACTTCATAACAGAAATAACACATGCTTCCTTTGACTAAGAACTACACAATTCTAGCATTAAAAACTCTTCTTCAAACTACCCTGAATTTCATAAAAGAAAACTGCCCCCAAAACACAGAGAAAAAATGTGACCAGGAATTAGAAGCATACAAATTCAGGAAGTTGAACAGAGAAAAATCTCAAAGGAGAATTAAAGTAGACACAACCACACTCACCTGGTCACTCAATGTACATTGTTCTGTGCAAATGTCTGTGATAAGATTTCGAGCTTGCTTAGCCATTTCATCCAAGAACATGTTACACAAGGAAAGACTACGATCTCCGATATGATGTCGCTGTTAAAATGGGAAAAATGGAAGCAGGATTTTCCCATTAGTCCAACAACGTTCACACAAAACAAGCTGTATGCAAGAGTTCACCAAGTTGTATGACCAGGGTATAATAAATTAATTTATTATATTTATAATAAACTATAAATAATTAATTATAAATAATGGATATCCAGGAATAATAAATTAATTAGCCCTCAATAATATTGACACCTGGATATTTTTCCTCTTTGGAAGCAATTTGACATTTTCGAAGTCACTGATGTGACGTACTATCATTAAAACTATTTTCTGTAAAAGGAGGCAAAAAAAAGATTTTTAACAAGTAGGTTTTCATGTTTAATTTTGGAGCAAATCTACTTTAACATGTCCAATTACCGAGGTCTCTCTGAATGCCCTCTTCATTAATTTGTGCCAGCACTAAATCTATGGGCAAAAGAGCATGCAACGCAAGCTATAAGAGAAGGCAGTGTCTTTCAGACCACTGAAAAAGTCAATAATGAAGCCCTGCTGCATTAATTTCTGGATTCAGTTCCTTTGTCCCTGGATCTGCACAAGCACAGCCTCTGTCTCGCTGAAATCTTCCTTTCACCACTGGTGTTTCCTTTACAGCCACACCACCACACATTGTACACAGCACAGCCAAGGCTATTTTTCCAAAATGATAACAGTTGCTAAGTCATACAATTCCGACACTGAATTCTGAGTTCTGCTGGCTGTGACAACATGTGCTTGCTGCAGCTGAATGAACAGTAACTGGTGTCCAGTGGACTTTGGTTACTGATTGTTCTCAAAGACATCTCTTGTCCTGAAGGGAAGCTTTCCTGGAAACTTTTTAGTGGCTGTCTACTATAAATAGGATTTACAGCTGTTTAAAGCCAAGCATACAAGAGAAATAATGATACAGACATACTATTGGGATGGAGTTTAGCAGAAAAGAATTTAATGTTTAAATAAGAAAAACCCATATTGTGCGTATTACAATAAATCTTATTAATCTAATTGTTTCAGATGAGCACTGTTAAGAACGAAAACACACTTTCATGAGCACTACATAAAAATGGCCAAGTTAATCCCAGAGTGATTCCAAAGTCAACGCACTACAGGAAACGTACAAAAGGATCTATTTTGCTAGAACAGAAACAGAAAGAATTTCCTCAGAATCAAACTGCTTCCTTGAACAAAGGATCCATTTCTTCAAGCAACACCAATATTTTTTCATTTTTAACTCTAACCAACAGGGGCTTGCATTACCCAGTTCTTACCAAAGCAAATGCTTACATTATATTGTGTATCACTTAGGATTATTTTTTGGTTTTCTTACTGAAGAAACACCATTGATAATAAGCCATACAGAGCCCCCCCTCACCTCCTATTTCCTTTTCCTAACTACGAAATTATAAACCATCTGACAGGAAAAACTGCTGCTGCGAAGTTTTAACAGGCATGTGGGATTTATTAGCATCTAAACCTGAATGAGAGATGAAAATAACAAGACAATGTATTTAAAATTTACCTCTTCAGGGCATAGTTCATGGGTACAGCTCATAAAGTGAGTACAAAGCAGTGGGAATGCAATTGAGTATCTTGATTGAGAGGGAAGCTCCAAACACTGCTGAAACATCTTCTCAAAAGCACGACTATAAAAACTGATCAAAAGGAATCAGTTATTGATCAGACATTTAAATGCAATACATATATAATTTTGCTGCAAATTAAGTTTACTTCACAGAAATCAATTAGTGTGCTATTAGTGTCAATTTGCAGTTATATCAAGAACTGCCCCACGCTTTAATAATTTTTTTTCATCATTTGTTTTCTGCATTCACTTCTTACGCATTTTATTTGCACATCTCTATTATTATTATCATCGTCGTCGTATTTTTATTCTGATGTTTGCCACACAGGGACTCCAAAAACTTGCACTTTTTGCAGAAAGTATTAATGAAGAATCTGCAAATGAGCCCAGATGAATTATGTTACTGCTTGAAGGATCTCTCTAGCAGATGTTCAGAACTACCTTTTTCAAACTACTGTCGCTGGAAACCAGAAATCCCATTTTTTTCTCCCACTGGCCTATCTTCCTATGAATTTTGCCACGTAAAAGTTACACTCGCAAGGACAAATTGATCAAGAAATAATAAAAAAGGTGTAGAGTCAGCTTAGTAGCATACCAAAATATAGAAAGATCTGAGGTTTCAACCAACATCTCCACCAAAGAATCTACCATTTTCGTGTGGAAAATGATTGTGTTCATCATTTTCCCTAGTTCTCTGTGGTCCGCAAGACCAAGGGAAGCTTTAGAAACACTGGTGTAGGCCTGGAAAGACACAGGAAAAAAAAATCTGCTGTTACATGTGCAGCTGCTTCTTTTTTTTCAAACTATCCCATTGCTATTGCCCAATTCTGCTTGTGCTGTGCACAGGACACCCGCGTGCTTGCAGACCGTGCACAGATTCTTTTATGTTCCCACTAAAGCTTAAAAAATAAATTAAAAAAAAGCAAACTGACTTTCAGTGGAAGTCTCCAAATGTCACCTGAATGTGACAGCGATTCACAGATAAACTGTTAAACAAGTGTATTGACAAAACACAAATGTGCACTTGTAAGGCCTCCCTCGAGGACGTGGGCAGGCTGAATCACACCCCCCGCAGCCGCCAAACTGCTCAGCCCCAACACCTTCTATTTCTGAACTGCTACAAACACCCCAAAGCATGATCTGCCAAAATTATGCAAAGCACACAAAGTTACACCAAAATGTAGCAAGTGATCTCTTTAAGTATTTGTTTGATTTTAAGAGTAGGTTATTTTTAGACAGTCTGTCACCCACTTGCAGTCTGAGAGTAATGCAGAAGAGCAGTGATTTATGAAATATTTGGGCTTTAAGTTAGTGATGTGCCATGCATATTTACTAAGTCTTACCTGCAATCTAAACCAATCTAATCTCATTCCTCTGAAGTCAAATACCTCTCCATCTTCAACTGCATCAGGAAAAATACAGAACAGAAAACCTTTAGGAAAACAACTACAAATTCAGATATACTATATCAGACCTTCTAAAAAAACCCCAAAGTACTAAAGAATTATTTGGGTAATGAATCTCATGCTTTTACCCAAAAATTTCCATCCAGCACAATCATGCAAATAGGAATTAAAATATTTACATGGAAACATGTGTAATGTCTTTTCCACATTAAATATATAAAAATATATTAAAATATATAAATTAATAAAATACATTACTACCCAACAGCATTCTTCAAAAGCTCTAAGTATGGAACTGCCCTGGAAAAGGGGCACATCACAAGAAGCAGATACAGTAAGAAAAGAGAACCCAGGGAACAAATGCAGTTTATACAAGTTATCTGCTTCTACTGATTGCACGAACCAAAAAGTGATGAAACCTTTCAGAGGAATCTGCCAATCTGTTTTCATTTTTCCAACTTCATTTAAACTTACCTTGTTTCACACTTAGGGAAGTCATTGTGTTTACAAAAGAGGACATGATGATTGATTCATCCTCTGGGCACACTGAAAGATTCTAAAATAAATGTTGTTGCTGTTATTATTATTATTATATGGTTTATGAAACAATGTCAGAACCCATGACCCATTTATCAGCTTGTCTGACAAAACCCTTGGCTTAATTGATAGGATTGATGGAATATTTCAAATAGTGCTATTTAAAGCTTCTAAATTAAAAGCTTTCACTTTTTAATTCACTGGTTGGTGACAAATACCTAGGAAAGTTTGCTTCCAAACCAACAGCTGCTCAAAATAAGAAAATCTGTCAGTAAACACAGCTATGCATTTTCTGTCCTGTATGCAAAGAAAACCTGGCCATGGCAGGATACAATGGAGCCCATTTCAGCATCACTCTGCTTCCAAAAAACCCTGTCAAAACTTTTGTTACTAACACTGACTTTCACCTGAAAAATGGGCTATCGGGTCGTCAAATTTTACAAAATGCAACATAAATCTTTTCAGTTTCAGCAACTAATAGGATCATATTCCTAACCAAAAATACAATACAGAAGTTTCTCTTAATTCCAGAAATTATTGACATTTTAACCTAAAGGCTGAAAAATAAACAAATTACCACTCAATCTTGTCTCATGCCTGATACCTGTTATGAATTAATGACAACTAAAATTCAAGCCCATCTTTTAATCCTTGTTTCAGTTTGGGCTCCATCTAGTGGGGTCACTAGGGAATGAAACCAAAGCAGTTCAGAGAGTTTATCATTTCTTGGCTGGGCTAAACACAAAAAAGTTTCTACAACACTCCTTCAGTGACAGTACCTGTTTCACTGTTTCTAAACATAACAGTGCTCGATAATAATAAAGTATTCATATATGAATACTTATATATATAAATTCACACCATTCATAATGGTATGAAGCTGTGTCAGGGGACGTTTAGATTGTGCATTAGGAAAAGGTTTTTCACCCAAAGGGTGGTTGGGCACTGGAACAGGGTCTCCAGGGAAGTGGTCACAGCCTCAAGCCTGACAGAGTTCAAGGAGTGTTTGGATAATGCTCTCAGGCACAGCGTGTGACTTTTGAGGATGGTCTTGTGCAGGGCCAGGAGTTGGACTTGGATGATCTTTGTGGGTCCCTTCCGACTCAGCATATTCTATGATTCTATACAGACACTAAAAGCACAACTCTATATCCTAGAATTAAACAACAACTTAATTTGCTTTACTCCATAACGTCCATCAAAGCCCACAAACCAGGATGCATTTCGCCAAGTCACCTTGGACAAAGAGCCCTTTTTTAAAATTCGCACTTGAGGACCCAGACCCACAGTGCTGCCATACCTGCACAAGCTCATTTAAGACCACAGCATCAAAGCCAGAGAGATACTGCACGTAGTATCTCTGCATCACTGGTCCGTATTTCCGCACGTGTGCTCGGAGCTCCTCCATGTAGAATATGAGCTCGGCTATGTGCCTAGAAGTCAAGAAGACAAGGGAAACCACACAAATAGCAAACATTCCAAGTGTTAAACCCAATTTCTACCGCTTCTCAAGGGTATTTTCTCCTATACCTTGCTTTTCAAACAATTATCAATAGGTAGTTTTGGTAGGAAAACATTTGTTCACATCCTAAAAGGATCTTAGGTCATTTTCTCTGCAAGGTAAAATCCACTCAACAGGAGATAAGTTAGCAGGATACCACCACAGTAATCCTCAAAGGTTTGTGCAACTATTCATCACTTTTTTTGATTAAGAAGCCCTTCTGTAATGCTCAGTTTCTCAAAAAGTGGTTACACCTGAAAAATACAACTGTAATAACTGCTTTTCTGTATTTATTTTTTTTCCCCAAGCCATGAGGTTGGTCAATAGTTGCACAGGTTGATTCAGAGAGGCTCTGGAATCTTCATCCTTCCTTAGCATCTAAATCCAGTGAAGCTATAAATGGCCTTGTGACTGTCACTTGTCTAAATTCCTGCAGTCCTTCAGTTCAACCTTGTGATCAATAATCTTGAGAACAACTCAAAGTTTCCTGCCTATCCACATTTGTAGGATCTTGTAATCACCTTTCTCATTTTTCCCATGTTTATGGTGACACATTAATGCAGTCATAAATTACATAAATAAACTTAGCTGATTTGAAAGACAGTTTTGCTACAAGAGACATTCTACAAATCCACAAATTAAGCTTTCTGACAGTTTTCTTGCCTCCTCCACTGATTTATCAGTGCAAAATCAGTAACACTGAAGACTCATGATAAAGCTTTATTTTTGCTTATTCCAACTAAAAAAAAGGAATAAAACTTACATAAAATACTTCTATTTTATAAATGAATTTTTACTGATGTGCTCCAGTTTCTAAGGCAGTACTTTTAGTTTTCTATTTTGATGGGAAGCTTAATATTCCTAGGTAAAAATTTTCTGAACAGTCTCAAGTCTTCTACATAGCTATCCTTTTCTGAGGCTCCCTTGCCTTGAAACGCATTTTGTCTGTGAAATTCTAATATTTAGGGTATAACACTAAAAATGCACATACTTATCTATGAAATCATCTGCACTCTTCTTTGGCATATTATCCGCATGACGTAGGAGCCAAATAATTTCATCCCGAGCAAAGGATAATGCCATAAATACAAAAAGTGCCTGAAAAGGAAAAATGGTTCACAAGCTCATAGATACACAAAATATTTGGACAGCTTGTGCACATTAAGAGGCAACTAGTCTCTAAAACCAAAGTTAAAAAACTAAGTAGGTTTTCTCAGAGTGAAGTGTGGGATTTTTACCCCTCCCCAGACAAACTCAGTGTGGTATCACCACTGAGAAACATGCTGTAAGACTGTACAAACACAAACCATAGGAGGCATCCTCACCTTGGGGCCCAAGAGGCCTGGCTGATCAGACAGGACAGTGGCCAGCTCTTTGAGTGCAGAACGTAAAAACTTGCGTCTCTCTCTGTGCATTGAACCGCTGCATCAAGAGAACAATCCAAGACATCATCCAGTGTGCTAGTCACACAATATTTGATTTGCTAAAACAGTTAAGCTCAAGCACAGGCAGATTACGTTACAACAACTTCACAAGTTCAGAATTTTGAAGTCTGTGGTTTAACTTAAATTGGCATCCCCATCACCAACACTGTATATTCCTAAAGCGTCATTAAATTTGAACCCCACGTTCTCTGCCCCTCCTCTCTGACGGGCATTTGATTCCATTACAACATTTCCATTTCATTTGCATTCTCATTAAGTGATCAGACAAAAAGAAACTAAAGAATAAACTAAATGCTTCCATCCAGATAATTTGAAAACTAATTAAAAACTTGGGAAGTTAAATCGATAACGGTATTAAGCAAATCCAGACTTAAAAGAACAATCAGTACAGCATCTCATTTGAAAACGCACAAATAATTCAGCATTCATTCAACAAACCCCTTTTACACATTCCTTATAACTTTGTTTTAAAAAAAACAACACTAAAATCTGTCAGGACAACTCTGTAAGACACTTACGCGTGGGAAACGGCGGCTTCTTTGCACTCTCTGATGTCATTAATACGCTTGTTGTAGCTGCAAGTGAAAAACAACCCAACGTGGCAATAAGAATTGGTAGCACAGTTTAGTGAGACAGCATCAGAGAATCAGAGACCCCAGTGCAACTCAAGAGGAGCTGCAATGTTGTAGAAAGCAGGGTACAGCAAAAAGCTCGCAAGACTTATTTCCCTGATCAGAGCCAAATGCCAAAAGTGGATACTCAAAGGAAAACAACTCTCTGCTGAAGCGCTCCTAAAGTTGCTGGTAGAACTTGCAACTTTGTTCCTGAGTTTTGACATGATATACTGCAGAAACAGTGGCAGGCAGATGCAATTTTTCAAGCAGACTCTAGGTTCGTTAACATCATTTCCCTTCACTAGATCAAGATCCTAGAATTATAGAATCATAGAATGGTTTGGGTTGGAAGAGACCTTGAAGATCATCTAGTTCCAACCTCTCTGCTGTGGGCAGGGACATCATTTTTTTTTACACAAGATTTGTGGACAAGATCATGAATTTTAACTTTTGTCAATTCAGAGGTTGATTCACGAGACTTTTTCAGAACTGAGATAAAGAAAAGGTGTGGTGGTTATGGAATCAGACCCTTAAAAGTTAGGCATTTAAAGTCAAGATAAAAGCAAAAATGTTTGCATTATTAAGCAGAAGTTAAGTGAAGCAGAAGTGACGTTTCTGAAACAGTTCTTCAAGAAATACGGTATTTCGAAGAGAGGTTCTGAACGAATAAAAGGAGAATTAAAACTTACCCTCTTATGTTTACAAACAAGTCTTCTGCAGCTTTGTGAATATGGAATACTTCATCACGAAACAGAGCCAAGCAAGAGCTGCTTTGAAGTGCAAGTTTCCAAAGGTTCAAAGCTGTAGCATCACTATTTAGGATTCCGTGGCACAAAATAAATCCAACTTCAGAAGTTCATGTTGATGTATGTCACAAACCAGATGCACAGAGACAGTAAGAGAACAGTGAGATGATTATGCATTTTCTCTTAAGTAGTTCACAGAGATCATTAATGAACTCTTTAATGGCTAACATAAAAAAACAGCCCTTGCGCTTCTAGGAGGTATTTTTGTAATATTTTTGCAACATGAACTGCTTCATGCTGATACTACTTGGCTATTTTCATCACAATTACTAAAGCCCTCACTTTCAGTTAAAGTGTGGAATAAACTGATGACAAACTCCATTCCAGCAGCACGTGCTGAATTCTCACTTCACTGCATGTAAAAGTATGATACAGACAAACGAGACTTATTCAAGTTCTCAAGAATCTTATTTGAATACAACAGCTTTTGCACAGTATAGAAAAACAAGCAGTCTTTTAAATCTTAACTATTTTTTTAATACAACCATGAGCTGTTTTAGAATATTGTACTCACAAATGATCCATTTCTCCATTGCATCCAGGGAGAGGTACTCACAGGGCATCTGTCAAAAAACAGATGTTTTTTAATTTGTAGCACATCAATTATATAAAAGATAACACATTTCATGAGAAGTATGTCCCTTTTTAGCAAGGAGGGACATACAAAGCCTTAAATGCTGATGATCAGACTGCTGCTGATCATTAACAGGGCACTGTTTCAATGCTTTAGAAACAGGGTTTGAACTTTAAATGAACTTCCAAACCCTTCAACACCTCGAAAAAATTTTGTCAAATGTCTAATTTCAACAAATATTGTATTTAAAAAGGCCTTTGATGTGTACTAATCGATATGTGACAGCTGTTAATGCTTCAATTTTTTTCAGAACAATAACCATTCATATCACAACTGAGGTGGCAAGTGCAAACACAAATTTTAAAGGAAATACCAGTTGCAATTTCCAATATCTTGGCTTACAAACACCTGAGACAGTACACAGGATTCCCTCCCTCTACAGTGCAGAAGTTAGCATCGCTTCCCTTCATTTTCTGATTTTCAAATACTGGAAACGAAGGCACGAGCCAATGTAACAGCAGCTTTACTTAATGCAACAAAACTTTTCCCTAGGACTAAATTCTTCCGTTCTCCCAGTTAGGCTGTTTACTTCTCTGATTAAAAGTCACAAAAGAAACTATTTTACAGAAAACCTTGCTTAACTGTATCGCATAATGCAAATTAAAAGGCCATACTGTGTCAGACTGTGCAGGATTAAGCATTGTACTGGGGGCACTGATGAGGCTCAGTAGTTGTGCGTTTCTCCACTGGTCAGCTGAGAGATTTCGTCGAGGATAGACCATCTGGAGTGAAATCAGAGCATCTGAAAGGGACTATAAAAGGAGGGTAGTGGTTAGTTTGAATGGTTAGTACTGTTTTATCAGTACTAGTGTTTTCTCAGCATTCTTTCTGACGATTATCAAAACATTCTACAGAGCTAATTCTGAAATTAAACTTGAGGTTAAAACCCGTTGCATCTAATTTAACACATAAAAGACTACTCGAGGCTAAAGGAAGGATTCAAAGAAGCAAAAAAGTGTTTGATTTCTATTATTTTTAATTAGAATTACAAGATTCTGAGTTCAGAATTACAAGACATGGAGGGCAAAAAAAAAAATCAATAGGGGACAACAACCCTGTCACTTAGAACTGGAATTATTCATTATTTATTTGAGCATCCCAATTATCGTGTTATTGCCTTCTCTGCCACATCATTTACTATGTCCTTCCCCCTTTGGCAGCAAACCGTAGTTATTTGAGCAGACAGTTCTTCATAACAAGTTAAGTTTATCCAGGTAAGTGTATCCTATGCCTCTTCCGTTACTTTTGTACCAACAGCGGTGCTTGTATGAATCCTCAGGGAGCCAGGTCTGAGCAGAGGCTCTGCTGTGACAGCAAAGAAGGTCACTGAGGCAGAAACAACAAAGTATCTGCCCAAGCTAAAGCAAAGGACTAAACAATGTCAGGTTTGCTGTGAGGCAGTGAGACGATAAAAGGACAACCTGAGTGTACAATTCCACGAGATGCAACCCAAGAACGTGTTTCTATAGCACAGTGCCTGAAGGGATCCCTGACCCCAATTTATACCTCTAGCATGGAATGAGCACAAGAGCAGAAAAATCAGAGCGAGAGGCAGCTTTACAAAACATTTCAAGGGAAAGGATTGGTCCACGATCGCATACAAGAGATAATACTGAAAAGTGAAGCATCTTGGCTAAAATGTGCACCAGAAAAGGTTATTTTCCAATGAGATCCTTAGCTAAGTAACGAGTTCTTGACAAGACAAGAATCACTCAAAGGCAAGTGTAACAAAAATAACACTGCAGATTGTTTAGACAAATTAGAAGTATTCAGAACTATTTCATTGCAGCTGTTCTGCTCCCCGTGGCTGTCTACCAGCCCAGGAGGCCAACTGTCGAAAATTGAGGCAAAGAAGGTGTTAAGTACCTCAGCCTTTACCTCATCTTTGGTAACTACATTCCCCCTTGCATCCAATAAAGAATGGAGGTTTTCCTTGTCCCTCCTTTTGCTATTGATGTATTTATAAAAACACTTTTTATTATCCTTCACTGAAGTGGCCTGATAAAGTTCAAATGGCGCTTTCGCCTCTCTAATTTTCTTTTAGCGTGCCCTTAAACACTTCATGAGTTGCCTGTCCTTTTTTCCAAAGATGATAAACCCTCTTTTTTTCCCTAAAACTCTCTGAACTTCTAGTGACAATCCTAAAATGTTTAAGGAAATCAAGAAAAATCTCAAGAGGGTCAGAGAAGGAAAACACAAACAGTACCTAGACGCCTAAACAGAGGGGAAAAAAAACGCCAAACCTTGAAAAGTTTAAGCAATAACTTAGTATTTAACTTCAGCTCCTGTCAAAGATTCAAAAATAAATTGCTATGCAATCGATTTGGAAGCACATAGAAAATAACACCTGTAATAAATAACAGTTGGTCAGTTGTGTTCAGACAAAACTAGTTTCCTCTGACAGAACAGCAAGTCTAGTGGACAAATGGGAAGTGATAAAACAGGATATACGTTGACATTGGCAGAGCTTCTGTCACTTTTCCAAGGTAGTTTTATATGAAAATACAGCCTAGATAAAACATCACAACTGCAACACAACCAGCTGTGTAAGAATGCAAGCTTAGAGACATTTGTAAAGAAAAGGGTAAAGGAATTGGGTTCATTTAACTCAGTGAAGGCAGACTCAGCAGGGTACACAGTTTTTGAGTACAGGAGCTACTGTTAAAGAGGCACTGGTGATCTCCAGGATTCCCACTTTAAGGACAGCCCAAAGCAAAAATCCATAGGTTACAAAATAGAAAATCACATTCATCTCAAGTGGCAAACCAGCAAAACAACCAACTTCATAGAAACACTGGGAATCTCTTGAATTTTAAGCTACAAACCTACACAAAACATGGGTGCAGCTGTTCTCAGATGATCCACAACTGGTTTTTAATTAATTTCTACTCCTTGGTGAATAAAATGGCACCTTTACTAGTGGGTGTCACCATTTCTGTACTTCTACAGGTTCTGCTCTGTAATATGTTATCAATCCCCAGCTCCAGACATTCATTATAACTAACAATATTATACCCAATAGCCTTTGACAAAACAAACTCTTTCATATTTACTTTTCAACCTCTGTTTCTCCCAATTAACGGAGTGCGTGCCTGTAAAAAGCAGTTACATACTTTACTGTGAGGCACAAATTCCTCCATCATTTTCTTTAAAGGATTTTCGTAATCCACAATCATCTGGCCAAGGCGTGGATATTCTCTGTCACTGAAAGCAACGACAAACAATTCACTTTAGGTGCAGCTGTTACTATTATCATTATACAAATTTCTTTTACAACAGATTTTTTTTTTTTTACCTTGCTCCATGTGTCATTTCATGGGCATAGTTATACAACCCAATGATAGCCTTCCTTTCCTCGATTCGGGACAGCAGGATCATTAGAGTTGTGTAGGTTATAATCAAATCTAGGTAGTTCTTTGTTAAATCAAAGTTTACAGTCTAGAAACAGAAAAACCTTGTAAATTTTCATCCTAAAATTTTTTACAAACAAGCATAAAACGTTTTCCTTACCTTTCCACCAATTTCCAGCATTTTTTAAATACAGTGGACTCTCTTTTGAACAAAGTTCTTGTTCTGGTTGCATACGACTTTGTATAATCTTGGTTTATTCACTCAAAATCCCAGAAATCTTTGCATTCGTGAAAGCAAGCAAGCAAATAAATCTTTCCAGGTTTAAAAGTCACAGGTTTTTCTTGGATGTCACTAAGCAGTCAGCAGTGCCTTGCCTATGAAATCTATTTTAATAAGGCTCTGTAATGTAAAAAGCTACTGACCAGGTAACATCATTCCATAGGATATATACCTGCTCCTTTTTCATATTATGAAACTAACTTAGTTTCATAATATGAAAAAGGCTAACTTTACATTATGAAATTTACATTATGAAACTAACTTAGTTTCATAATGCAAAATTAGCTAAATTTAGAATAATGACTAAAACTAGCGAGGTGACATTCTGAACATTAAGAAGGTTGAAACAAAGAGGAAAAGGCATTTGAGGTTTTCTTCTGGGGTTCTACAGTGTTTGGCTGTGAAGTTCAGAGGTTTAGGGTGGTTTTTTCGGTTTTGTTTTTTTGTGGGGTTTTTTTTTCCCCTGTGGTTTTTTTTTTTCCCCTGTGTTTTTTTTTTTTTTTGCATATTGGGTTGGGGTTTTTTTTGTTTGTTTGGTTTTTTTAATATAAACCTTTTAGATGCTTTTGTACTTGCTTTAGTCAACCCCAGAAGCGACCTCCTCACATAGCTTATGTGGACACCAATAATATTCCTGTCCTGGGAGTCTCATAAGGCTTCAGCATACACGTAACAGTAGAACCTAAGAATTAATTTGTAGATGCAATAAAGCAAAAATTACAGAAAGATCTGTATGTCTGGTAACAGGCAGTGCTGTTACTACTATTCATAAGAAGCCCATTGAAAACAGTCTATCTCTGCTTTCAAGTTATTATAAAAGTTAGAAATCCTGAAGATTGGTGGTTTTATTTCTCTTGCATTTATAAGTTGATATGTCATGTTTCTTGGGCTAACATAAGCAAGTCCTTCTCCCCACAGGACTCTGATTAGAAACATTTTTGAAAGCGTAAACTCAGAAACTTACAATATCAAAGAAGACTTGGCAAACGTCAATAGTGTTCAGCAGCTCGCAGACATGGTCCTTGAAAAACAAAGGAATAACTTCAGTCTAAAAAGATCTAATTAAATCATTTTACAACTACCAGTGATGGAGCTCGATTCTTCCTTCATTCGAAGAACAGAGCTACAAGTTCAGCTATTTCATTATATAGTTTTATTTCATAAATAAGCGTGACAAAAACCTGGTGTGACAGGACAGCCGACACATTTGTAACACCTTACCTTAAATTCCATCACATCAACAAAGGTGAAGTAGTATAATGCCAGGTTCTTCAGAATCTCTGACTTTTCTTTCTGGAGCTGAGCAAGCTGTTGCTAAAAGAGAAACATAAACAGGCACACTGTTCTTAGAGGATCTTGAGAAGACTGCTGAAAAGTTAATACCTGTGAAGCGCAGAGTAACCACCAGGCTATGCAAAGAAGCTGTAACATGGGTTTCTAAGGCTGAGGTTCTGCGCGTCTCAGACACACACAGAGTTCTCAGCACAGATCAGTTTAACAGCTGCCGACTATACTTCGAAGATAAAAGTCACATTAGTACACATTAGTGCCAGAGTCATATTGTTTAGCTCGGCTAGAGATGAAAATGGGTAGTTAGGAAAACGGGGTTATCATGTGCATAATTAGCAAAAGCAGAACAGTACACGAGCACAGATCAGTATGCCAAAGGAAAAAAAATAAATAATGACGTTACTTGAGGTGGGAGAAAAGAAGGCGGCAGGTTACAAACTTGACTACAGAAAAACATTATGCTTTTAAATTCTGAACTTACCAAAAAGAATATCCAGGCAAAGCCACGTTAAGCATGCAAAATAAAATGTAGATACAAACATAAAATACAGTAACGGTTCTTGGACCAGTTCCATATCAACACAATAATACATTCAAACAAAAGCAACAAAATAAAGGAACAAAAGAAAAAGAAGCAAAACACTAGCACTAGAAACTGGTGGATAAAATGGAAAAGGCAAACGTGAATACAAAGGCATAAAATAGTTCACATGGATCTTTTTTACTATTTTTTTTTTAAACAGACAATGAAATTTCATTTATTTTTCAAAATTTTCTGGAAGAACCAGACACTTGGACAATTTAGAACACAAAAAACTCCAGCTGCTACTGAACAGCTATTCTGTTTATCTATGTGTTACAGTCTCACAACACTGAAGAATCCAATTATTTAAATTGCAATATCCAGATATGAAACAAGTCTCCTTCCTGATACATGAATTGAGTTAAAGCAGTTGCAACAATCAACAGGAAAAAGCACCCTCCAAAAAGCTGCAAGATTTTAAATTAAAGACCCATCAAGTTAAATAGGATTTTCTTCTCAAGAACAATCAAATATAAGAAAGAATTAATAAATCATTAGCTTATTTTCATTTGAGAGATTAGAACTCCCTCTCTTTAAAAAGTTGTACTTTGTGTTCCCAGTTTTATGTAAAGCATTAAAATTCCTCTAAATGCATAGAGGATTTATCCTACTGTATAGCCTATGTAAAATAATTTTTGCTTCTCTCCTCTGAATTTTTAGAAGCCTTGAGCCATAAGGCTTCCACTATAGGCAAGGAAGTCAGGAATAGAGAGGGTTATGAGCAAATTGGAATGGCTCCATTATAAAACACTCCTGCCTACTCTTACACCACTGTAAAGGATCAGACTTTGAACGCCTCCCTATTTAAGTCTCTCTCATACAGCCATCAGCTGGGACTTAAAATGAAAAAGAGTTCCAAGCACACGTGTTTATTTTGTAACTTGTCCTGATAAATCTCACTGCACTAGGAAATATGTTATTTCCATTTCATCTGGTTTTGGCATCACAAATAGCAACTAAGAGTCCGCTCTTGCAGGACACGACGATTTCAGAGGCACAAGACATGAACTGGGGAGATAAAGCAAAAAGAGAGAGATGGTGCTGGGAACTGAAACTGCAAAATTAATGATAATTTTTCGTAAATTCTGTGAAGCTGTACAGAGTATAGGGAGGTATAAACTCAACCAAGAGCTATGGAACCACTGCTGTGCATTCTTAACTGGTTACCTGTATTCCCAGAAACATTTATATTTACATGATGCTACTAGTTAGGATGATCATTCTTGGAATTCTGACTGTTGAAAGGGTCAAAAAGATTTTATTTAAAGTTGCAGTATCAAAGTTGAACAATACATCAGCTGTGACCACTGTTAGATGGTATGTAGGGGCAAACAGTTCCATTCATAGAGCACAGTCTGATGGGTGATGTTCAGAAGAACAGCTCACAGCCTGTAGTGTCTTGGATGTTTATTTGCATTTTTATCCCTCAGGAATGTTGGGTGTAGCTCCTTCCACACCCACTGCATCAAAACTTTCCATTACTAATTTCCTAACAGCTTGTTGACAAATTGCTGGGGCTGTATCACTTTGTATTTGGTTTCAGGCTTTTTAACTTTGCCTGCAATTTATTATCAAACAGTCTTCAGTATTCAACAAAAGTTTTAAAATAGGATAAACTGAAGAAATAACTCTTAAAAACATTACTAGCCTTAAAAGATTATTTTCACTATAGCTAACCATGCCTTGCTGACTGGTTAGATATAAGTGGTTTACTTACTCTCTACAAATTTAAAATACAAATTATACCAACAGTATTTTTGTTTAACGAGGTAAATTAGATGTAAGACCTATGAAAAGCTCTAGAAATTTCAGCATAATATAGCCAGATAAAACCCCCCCGAAATAATTCATCTGAAATTATTTCTTTTGTCTATTAATAAAATACCACATCTCCGATTGTATTTGAATATTATTCACAAATCAGGATTTTAAATACCAGAGAGTGAAGCTAACACTTTGTGAAGTATATTATCCACAAGACATTCATGCTAAATCCCCAAAAATCTTCACACAGTTGATTATATACACAGAGAAGGCACATTAAAAGAAGCAAAAAACAAATCAGAAAGTGTAAGACAGCCTCACTTAGAGCCTACATGAACAATAGCTCAGAGGCAAGAGAGGAATGATGCAGCCACTGGGATATTAACCATGTCAATAAATACCAGTTTAATATCAAGGCTCAGGAGAAATACAAGGCAACTAGAAAAGGTTGTTCAGAAAGTATTGTGTGTGAAAAAACAGCGGATAACTGTACTCCTCCAATTTTTTATCGTGTTTATTTGACTGGTAGCAGTAGTATGTGAATAAATGACTTATTTCATGCTCCAGCAATAGACACAAGGGGAAATTTCTGCTTCAAGCATCAGTGTGATATTTTTCCCGCAAGTAAGATCACTAAACACTTGTATTTGTATTCTACAATCCGACATGAGAGATATTACAATGTCCTCAGAGGAAACACCATCAACTAAATCTTACTGGCTGCAGTACAAGCCCCAAAAAGCAGTATTATGAAGTCTGACCTAAAATCCTGAGGGTGGGGTAAATCATCACTGTCAGTGTTCTTGCTTGTTACAGTCACTACACTTGCCACCTGTAGAGTCTTTAGAGGAGGACTTGCAAAATTCAATTCATTTGAACAAAGTTCCATGTCTACAAAATCCGTAGCAGAGCAGCAGGGAAAGACAGAAGGATCTAATCAAACGAAAAAAATTAGGTTTTAAATTCTGTAAACTAACTGCGGATTGACAGATGTGCCCTCGGTTTTCTTATTTCCAGTTAAAAGCAGTCTCTGAAGTGCTGTGCTGCATATAAAAAGATGCAATAGAATATTTAACATGTTTACTAACTAACGTGTGTCTGCAGCAAAAACCTATTTTTGGCTTGTTTTCATGTTCTTAGCACTAAGTTAACTGTTTTAAAAAGCAAATAGCTACCCATGACCCTCTACAACTCTTGTTGCCTCTGGGGTTGACCATATTATTAGTAATGATGGACAACTGGAGCAGGGAGGCTGCTCTTTATAAACTGAACTATCTGCCAGCCATAAAGAACAGTTTCCCCACTCTCTCACCTTCATTTGCAATTTTAGCAAGTTTTTTACAATTCATTTACAAACCTTACAATTTTTGGAATGCCATCTCACTGACACTGCTTAACTAAAATACTGTTTAGGTAATAACAAGGTTTTTTTTTTTTTGTTTCTTTGTCTTTTAAAGGCCAAGTTCTTCAGCTGTCAATTGTGAAATCAGAAGAGTTTTAATGGATGAAGCAAAGAGCTAAAGTACTACACAAATTTACTCCTCTGCAGGTATTGCAGACACTATGAAGCAACAAGAGCAAGCACATGACTAGTTTCATTTGCCTTGGCAAGTGACTCATATGGACACTTACAGCAGCGTGCTACAATGATTTATTACAAATAATGCTAAAAATTAAACTGTATTTGGATGCTACTCCCTCTCAAATTCATGCCCAGTCAAAGGTTAAGCCATGAACATAAACATGCTGTAAACACTGCTGACAGTGCTTACCATTTCGAATAAATCTAAGTTACATGATGAGAATTCTGTTCAGTGAAACATTTTAAAGGGATTTCAGGACTTTACATTACTTTTTGGAATTATTAAGAAAAAATGCCACTTGCAAATGACTGTTTGACCGAAAATGACTCATCCCATAATGTAATCAGGAGTATAATATGTAAAATCTTTCAGCCTGTCTTATGTAGGTAACAGCTGAAGACTTCAGACACACTACTGCACATGGAACCACAACAGCACATATGGTTGTGTCAGAGCAAGGCACTAGAGGAGCAAGTTCAATTCTGAATGATTTTTTAGGAAAAATGTAGATAAAATTGTATTTGTTGTACGTAGTTTATTTCAGAAGAAACCGCAAACTATCATTAACTTATCCTATTGTCAAGCATAAGAAATCTTCACTGTCTGTGAAGCTGAAGAGAGAACAGTTGCTCATCATCTGACTTGACTCATGCAGGGGCTAATCCCGTAAAATAAACTGCTGCCTCAGCAGGTTCTGGAAAATCCATCTCATTCGTGTTCCCTTCAGCACTGTGAACTCCCTGAGCAGGAGCAGAGCTGGACAGGAGCTGTGCAGGGCACCCCCTTACCTGGGAAGGGTTTAGGTTTTCATGCTCAGGAGGCCAGTTACTTTTGTGGTGGAGTAAGGGGAGCTGGAGTTTTACATTGCTTAAGAAAAATGGAAGCTATTTGAAAAATCAAGTCTCCCATACAAGAGATCTATCATCCCAGAAAGCTAGAGAAAAATATTAAAATTGACTGAATCCAAGGATAATTTAAGGAAACAGCTGTCATATCTGTAATGACCATATAATTTCCTCAAAAATAAATGACTGTTTCCGAGTGAAAAAGGATTACCAACACATGAGGCAGCACAGCTGAGATCCCAAAGTTATCTTTCCACGGAAGACAGTTTCTAAATTATCTTCATTAGTGCTGTGCAAATTATGGTATTAAGAGCTTCAGTAGAAACAAGCAAATAAATGATATTTTCCTTGAGGCACTGTACCCCTTGCAGGGGCTGAAAGACAGACTTGGGAAAAAAAAAAATGATTATTTGCATTAGGTCTTTTGAAAAAGACTAATTACTGGAAGCACCTATCACAAATTAAAAATCAAGACGGGTTATAAAGCATGTATTTCAATTTTTTTGTTATAGAAGGAAGCATTTAATGAAAGCATGCACTAATGACTTCTAATAAGCTTTAAGCCAAGGAGGTCCAGCCACTCTGTGCCCACAACACCTCTCCCACATTCATAATTTGCTATGCAAACAGCTCACAATTAAGTGAACCTGTAAGACACAGTAAAGCAGAGCAAGCATATGGGATCTAAAAGGCAAAAGGCAACACAGACGTGAAGAAAAATTGAATAAAATGTCAAGTGAAATAATTCAAAACTAAAGATCCTAACTGAGGCAGGCTGGAAATGCTCACACAGCATGTACTCTGCTCCCATGTCATCTTATTTCCAGTCCCCCCTGATACAATAGAGCTGAAAATTAGCACAATTAAACCAAGTAGAAAAAGGCTCAGAATACTGTCTCCTAAGAAATTCAGTGTGTAGCCAATACAAACCACAAATGGAACTGACATGAACAATACTGAGAACATAGCTACCAGATGATGAAGGGCTAGAAGTATCTGGAAAAGAGACATTTCTCCCACTAACCATCCCCTTAGAAACTTCCAAGTGACACTTCAGTGGTGTGCTTGCTGCTGAGCAATGAGTGAGCCTCAACTTTTCCAAGAGACATTCGAAAATTGAAGAAGTTTTTCTACAAGGAAATTGCTGAGGAGCAATCTGAGTAAGAGAAAAACCTACGTTGAAGAAAGAAGGCAGATATTCTCACTGCTTGCCATATGTGGTGTTTGGGAGATCAAAAAGGAGGCTATGGTTTCATCATACAAAGACACAGAGCTTCACCTGTGCAGGCAGCACATTTAACAGAATCTACAAAATCTACAAAAAAATCTACACAATCTGCAAAAAAAGGTATGTCCTTTCTCCCTGCATCTCCAGTTCCCCATTGTGAAGTATTTTATTCTGGTTTTAAAAGGCATTAAATATTAGCATTGACTGAGAACAGAGTAACTTTCAGGTCCTAGGACATTTTTTTTTTGGAGTTCAGTAGGTTCTCTTTTGATTCCTCTGTGGCAAGAGCCTTGCCTGTACACCTTATAAGAGGGTGAGGTCTAAAAAGCCTTCAGAAAAATCAGGCTGCTTCTGCATCCCTTGGAACTTTTCTTCTGATGCTAGTCCAGGAAATTCAGTAAAAATAAATGCTACTCTGAGTCAATATAAGCACAATATAAGCACTGACCTGACCAAGAATGATGGTGCTAAAAAGCTTTCTGGAAGGTTTATCTAGCTTAGAAGTCTTGTTCAAAACAAAGCTTAAGTCAATTTAAAATAAACAGTACGGTTTCCCCAAAATCAGAAGATACTTTTGTTTTCAAACAGGACTCCAAAATGTTTGAGAAAGTGAGAAACAATCCTTCAAGCTTTTGCTTACATACATCCTTCCTTTGCAGGTATTTCATACACTATGCAGCACTGCTGGCCAATTTCCTCAACAGTTTATTTAAGAGCCTGGTCTTCAAACTGCACATTTTCAAGGTTACGTGGTTCACAATGGTTATTGGAAGAGAAATGGCAAGTGTATTTTTCATGGATAAAGATGTAAAAGCAATATACAGATATATATTTACATATAACATAAAGATGTAAATGCAACAGCAAATATAACACAATCCCTTGTTTCAACAGAACGAAAAATTAGGCTTTTCATACTCGTCTGATTACAGCAGACACTGCTCATATTCTTCAGTGTGTTGCTCATTTCTGAGACACAGAACACTGCAGAAGATGGCACCTGAGAGAAAACAAACTAACAGCGGAAAATAGGGTAAAAAAAAAAAAGAGCTGCCACTACCTATTCTCTAACTGAATGTAAACTTGTTTGGCAACATGACCTACTGACATGTTCAAAGATACTTCTAACAGTATAGGTGCACAGTGCTAAGCAGTGTTTGTTGAACATGTAACACCCAAAATCCCTTCCTGAAAGGCTGTCCCGGAAATGCAGCTTACGACGACTCAACTATTTCCACTTTCTGATATTTCTTTAATTGATGTGTTGCTGTTCCAGGAAGTTTCTTGCCCTTTTAAACCTCTGGTGACCCATTTCCCTACCGAAGGAAGTCCCTGGCGTGCCCTCCCGATCCGTGGTGAGGTAGTTCTCGGCCAGCAGCAGGAGGGAGACAAAGGAAGAACAAGGAGGGGAACGTCTTCCTGACCAGGAGCCTGATGCTTACACCTTTTTGAAGCTCAGGTTTATACACAAAAATTGATTTTACCTCAAGCTACTAGAACTTCCTCTGCGCATGACATAGCCTTTGTTTCATGAGGTATCTGTTGTGGGCAAAGGTTTCTTTTTTGGGAGGTACAGCACTCTACAGGAAACATCTATAAATAACAAAGATAAGCAAACTGCCATCGGCTCTGACCACAGGAAGGAAACCCCAGCTGCCTTTTGCCAGAGCCCAAAATCCTACTTTAAACTGTGCTCATACATAAGGAGGGTAGGCTTTCCTCAACTGGTTGGCTCGTGGTAAATAAACACAAGGCAACGACAAAACATTACGAGCGTGTCCTATTTTAGAAACTATGATTGTCAAAATACAGCAAGTTGGCTTTGATCTCCTTCCACAAACTTTACAGTACCAAATCCTTAAATATCTATCATTAGTTAAGCTCCAAATTCGCAGTCAACAACTGCAAGACATTTAGAGCATACATGCAACTGCATTAAAAAAATTCTATATGCATCGTCTTTCAATAGTAGATCTGCCACTCAAATTTAGGGAATAGGGAAGCATTTACCAAACATGGTTAAAAGGGTTTATTCTTTTTACATATAAATTTGATAAAGAATTTCCATATTTGTTTACTCACACAATCTAATTCAATACAAAAATGAGCAATGTTAAAGAGTACAAAGCATGTACGAGTTTTAAAATGAGAAAACACATGGTTATTGAAATTGTTTCCTCCATAAGGGAAAGTTTTTCTCCGTTGTTTGGGGTTTTTTTTTCCCCATTGGTATTACTGGAGGGGTTACATATAATTTTGAGATGGTAACGTAAAAGAACCTAATTATTCCCATTGTTCTTACCGCTACCATTCTGCAGAAACCTGAGTGCTTAAAGCAAGCCTAAACCTCCCAAGCACACATGCACGTAGTTGCATGCAGGGAACATGCAAACCCCAACACCTACCTCCACTTTTCACCTCTAGAGGGAAATATAAGCAAGTAAAAAAAAAAAAAAAAATCTTTCCCTCGTCTTTCAAATTGAAAGAGGAAAAGGAGTGCACATCACCTGCCAAAATGCCTACCTGTAATCCAATAATGTTAATCACCTCCAAAAGGCTACAAAGGCTAATTCAGAAATACTGGCTCACTCAGAAAGGTGAAATATAATTTACTGCTGGAACTGAACTCACTGTCTCAAGAGGAAACAATTATATTTCCCTGGTTTTGTACTTCATCAGGTTTCTCCTTATTCATTAAAGCATTCTTTTTTCCCCACAGGGACTGACCCCATAGGCAAGAGCACCTGTAAAATACAAGCACCTTTTCCCACTTTGCAACCAGGTGTCTTTTACTGATCTGCTGGTTGGGACACATCACAAATAAAGTTATGCAACTTCTATCTTCTGCAATCAGTCCTGTCACCAGGAATTTCTCCTATTAAAGTAAGGCATGATTTTTTCCAAGGATTTCTTCTCATTGACGATTCTTTGAAACGGAACACAAGAGAGCAGGCAAAAAGAAAACCAGAGCATCTCCTACCCTAACGAAACCCACCCAGAGTTACTGTGTAATATTCTCTGCTTAGAGGTAGCTCCTCCTCAAGTATTCTCTCAGGCATTTGAATCAACAACTATATTCCAACTGCAACTGTCAGCCTCAGGTGCTTCACAGGAACACATAAAACCTCTGAGATTTGAGCAACAAGTGGTGAAAGGGTATTGGGAAAAACACTTATATAGCCACTGGTTACTTACATTGTTGTTGCGTGTTTCTACTGCCGGAAACTTCCTGACTATGAATTTGACAGCAGATTCCAGGTTTTTGTCAATAAGATAGGATGGTTTGGCTTTGGGGTCACCACATGCCTATAAAAAAAATACAATAAAAAGTGAAGTAGAAACACAATCATCCACCTAAAGCTAAGTGATAGTTGCAAATCTGAAGACAAACTAGAAAGATTCTTTTTCTGTTTGTTTTTTTTTTGTTTGTTTTTTTTTTTTTTTAAGTGAGCAGGTGATAAAATGAAAGGCAAAGTGCAGGGACTGTCACAGCTGAAATATGCAATGGCAAACAGTACAGAGATGCTCTTCTACTGAAAAAGATGCATGGAAGTATCAAAGCAGTTAGTGCAGAACAGCAGTGAGGAAAAAAACTCAATCCTAAAAAAAAAGGAGAAAAAAAAAATGGTTTCCTTTTAACGCTATTCCTGGTTTGAGGTAGTGTTGTATTCATCTGGAGTTAACAAACTGTTAGAAAATTCAGTCATGTCATCATCCGTGGAGGACAGTGCTGGGCACATTAAATGATTCAACTATCCTTCGTGAAACAGAACTCAACACCCCCCCACCAATCTGCGTGGAATTTCTCTTCCAACTGTTAAGCGCCAGACAATTTTCCATCCCGCAATCCAAGCACCGGTACTTGCCTAAAGCAGCCTATTTCCTTAGGTTAAGAACTGAAGTTTTGCTCGCCCTCTTTACTCCTACAGCAGCCACAGGCCGTGCTTTAAAAGCGGGAATCGGGAAGTTGCATTGAATTTTCGATGCCAAGTCGCAGCTAAGTGTTAGGTCTCTCAAATAACTTACGGAGGCAGGTCAGGGCAGCTTGTGCGGACAAAGGGCTGAGGAGGCACCTGCTGTTGCCGGCTCCGGTGCGTGCTGTCAGACACACTGCTACTTGACTACTCTGACTAGCGAGCCATGCCACACTGTCCAGTTGGGAGGAACACGTTCAAAGCGTACTTACACGACAAAATTTGCGCTCAAAACTGCGTTTGCCTCAAATACTGCGCCTCAGCTCTAGTTTCCTCCCAGGGATTTGCAAAGGAGTTTTCGTGTCTCATGCAAAACTAAATTACATGCTAGGCGTTCCTACGCAACAGAGCGAACGCGAATGAGGCGGCTCGTTTCGAAACTCTCCCACATTGATTTCTATGACCGAGTTGTGGACTGCAGAGACAGAAGTCATGGAGTATGAGACCGATTCTGAAAGCGGGCAAGCGGGCAAAGGGAAGGTGAAAAGCTTTGCAAACCTTCCAAACTTGTCCTTGCTGGGAAAGCAGTGTAATAAAAAGAGAGAAAAATTACATATAAACAAATTACTCTTAAATTCTAAAGTATTACATTTAAGTGAACTAATACACTATTACCTACATCCAAGAGAACATTACGACCATCTGTTACTCTAGGCAGCACACTTTCTACTGGATGGTGATTATTCTAACACTCACAAACAACTTTACACGTATTTATTAGAGTTCTACTATTGTGCAAATCACTGCAAATATACTGAGACATGTAACTTCTATAACAGTACTTCCAAACTAAGTTCAGGTAGGGAGAGAAAACAGGAGTTAACAGACATCACATGCAACTACAGGGGAAAAAAGGAGACAAACTCAGTGAAGTTTTACATACCTGAAAAAGAAACGGTAGCCAAGAAAAAAAACAAAAGAGTCATTATTGTAAGTTTCTAAAATGTCTACCAGCAGTACATGACCATCATGAGGTATACTAACGTACTACTCTAATAGCAAAACTCTTGTATTTGCTAATAATCCCGATGATATTTTAATAAAATTTACTATCTATAATACAAAAAGTTTATAATGAAAATAAATTCAGCAACATTCACAGCATCAGTTAGATATTAAACAGTTGCTTTGATATCTTTAGAGCAGCAAACAACACGTGCCACAAGAGGTCTATTCTGTACACACTTTGAAGCCCTTACACAATCTCCAAAGTAAAAACTATACTGTAAATAGGCATTAAAAAATTAGACAATTCACTTCAAATTTGTGAAGTTCTAATTAACTCCGTGTCATGGGTTTGTTGGAACCTTTGTCAGATTATTCAATTTGTTGTTCTTGCCACACATCAAGTAAGTTTCTCTAGTAAAAGGATTACTGAAACAATTTAACACACGTATTTGTGCCTCATTAAATTCCAATATGGTTGCTGTTACATAGGAGACAACAAATCTGCCACTGTTGACTTCATAAATTTTTCAGTCTGAATTAAAACACTCCTTCCACGTACACTCCTTATTTTTCCTAGCAACAGATGTTTTTCTTCCTATAAATCAGCTCTCTGAAATGTTTACTAAAACTTATGTTCTACCCAGGCCCTTACACACAGATCATTCACACGGAAATAGACCTCTGAAAACACTAACATGCACATCCTCCCGTGGCTTCAGCTGTTACCCTCAGTTTAACTTGGCATTCTTCTCAATATATATACATAATATGCTCCTTCTTTACTCCTGCCCACTGTTTGTTAGCTGACATCACACTTGAATCAACTGTAATTCTTCGTATTAATAAACTAATCTAGATTGATTCATAGATAAGAAAATTCTTGCAAGGTGTTAAAGGTATCCTTCACACACATCAAAATTCCAGCTTCTGGAAAGCTGTACAAGCTACATGTGAACTGAATAAAAAGGGGACAGGAGAAATCACTGAACGAGAAGGTCAATGCCTTTTTCTTTGCTCTTCCCTGTTCCACAGCAGCTCAGCTCCTCTCTAAGAACTGGTATTAAATGATTAGTAGCTGTTGTTGCACTGGTGAAATTTTCATCCATACTGTTGCCTGCATTCAGCATCACACGTAGAACAGTGTGTGCTAAACCTCTCCTAAAATGGTGAGCAGGTCTATGAAGCTCAAACTCACTATGGTTCACTCTAGAAAGCATAACAGAATGAACACACCGAGCCCAATCCTAGCACTCCTGCATGGGTGTGAAAGTGTGGCAAGGCACGTAACCACAACCCTGCGCTGCAGAAAGAACAAAACCATTGAGGGCAGTGGTCTTAGAATGTAGGTAAGAAATGCAGCTTTTGCTTTCAGTAGTTGTATTAGTCAACACAAAATCCCTTGTCAGTACTGGAACGGGCAGGAACATGGTGGTAGAACATACAAAGATCACTTGGCCGTATACAGCTCTCCAGCATTTGCATAGAATTCTGAGCATTAGCCAAAAGCAGCCAATCAGCCTCAGATATCACTTTTTCCCCTAAGTGGGATACAATAACCTTCCTTCATTTCTTATTAAAAAAAAACCCAACGAAACAAAATACAACCCCCCCCCGCCAAAAAGCTCCCACCCAACCAACCCAGAATGGCTGCAATTTTTGAGAAGAGCCACATTTTTTGAGCATCGAAAAGAAATTCACAAATTAAAAATCGTCTTACTAGCGCAGCATTCCTGGAATATAGCTCTGAAGCTATGGGATTCCAGCTGCTTCAGCCCCGAAATATAACACTGAAAGAATCTCCCAGCAGTCAACTCTGACTTCTTTTGTATGCTACTAAACAGCTGTCAAGCAGTTATGCTGAAAAGGATGATGCCAAGCCACAGTTAGAGATTAATCTAAGTAATTAAAAAAAATTTTCAATGGGCTCAAGCACCACAGCATTTCTTTCCACAGCACTTAAAAATGGTACCTTGCTATGATAAACTCCCAACTTAGGGAACAGTGATTCTGTGCATCCAACCCCTAACAAGAACAATATGATTTTTATAGCTAATAGCTTCGTTAAGAATGCTCACTTGCTATCATCATTGGCACAGTCACCAAGCTTCAGAGAGATGGGACTACATCACTGTTCAGAGATGCTTCATTATGCCATATGTTTTGAATTAAACCAGCATTTTCCTACCTGTCCTACCAAGGTAAATAACTATATTATTATTATTAAAAAAAATTCAGACTCTCTTCCTCACTTGCTGCTATTAGGTTCTTCTATACTAATTTCACTTTGAAAATGAACAGTAGTACATATATTTACTTCCTAAGTCATACTCACTCAGAAGAAGCCATCAAGAACACATTCATCCACAAAAACCTTCTTCAGGCCTACATTTAAGTAGCCTCTAAAGAGGAAAACAGAATCCAGTTCCAGTGCCTTTGGCCCAGAATGCACTGACATTATGATCCAGCAAAGAGACCTTTTGCCCAAATACCGTTGCAGCTATCACTGCAAAATCTAAACATTTTGCCTCCTAGCTGAGGGCAGAGGATACATGGATGCTACATATATCCAGCTGAAGTGACACGAATAAAGGGAAGTTTATGTTGAGGTACAATCACTGTCAGTAGCCAGTGCCCCAAACTTGCATTTAGAACCTTAAACCTCACTCATGCCTCAACATAAACCTCTCATTTGCCCTTGAATAAGAACACTGGGAATCATTACCTGAGTTACATGGTGTAGGATGGTAAAAAAGCCTAAATATTTTCCTGTATTAATAGCAGGGCTATCTCCCAGCAAGAGAGAAACAGAGCCATTTAAATCAATAATTTCCTATTTTCGTCCCCCAAACCTCCTACATCAGCAGATTATCATAAATCATACTTTGCAGCAATTTAACATGGGTTTCTTACTTCAAGAGATCTTGATTTACTGTTACTGCAGATTTGAGATAAAACACTACTGAGCACAGCTCCACTGGACTGTGACAACATATATGGAAATAATCATAACCAACAAATCACCTCACCTTCAAATTTCATTTACAAATGATTCTGCACTAAAAAATCTATGCGAATTCAACCAGGAAATAGATGGAATTTCAATGACAGCAAAAACTATGCCCTACCCCGAGTTAGTACTTGCACTGGTAAATGGAAATACTCTTAAGATTTCCTGTATTAAAAAAATGGGAAAATCTCCTGTACATCCCATTTACAGTTTACTACAGCACATTCTTCTGACACGCCTGAAAGGCAGGCACAGTAAAACTGTTCTTCCCTTGGAAGAGCTGCTGGCATTAAAGACTTCGCCCTAAATTGTATCTAAGTTTGCACAGCCGGTTTGCAACTATGCATCCTCTAAATTATACTAAATAATAAAAGGCAACGAATCATTCAAAACCAGACATTTTCACCATTAACTGCATACTACCTATTACATATTCTTCGTTTCTGCGATGCATTTAAAGCTGAGATTATCAACTGACAACCTTCAGTTTTGAAAGAGCAAAACTACTGAGAAGGAAAGAGAGGTGAATAATCAGTAAGGAGGTGATTTGAGAAGTGTGGTTCACAATACATTTGCTTTAAAGCCTCTGATCAAGCCTAGCACAACTGCTGGGCTGTATTTTAGGTTTTGTGGAAGCCTAAACTCATTATTAAACAGGCTGGTCCCTGATAAGCTTTGTGAATGATACCTGTAGGAAAGGTAAACCTGTATCTTGATACAAAGTATGCTCATAGTATCAACCACAACCTGGAAGCAGAAGAGAGAGCATATAATTTTTGGATAGTCTCTAAAGGCCTTGGACATATCCAAAATATGGCTCAAAATTATTAGAAATTTAACAGCTATTGCACTTTTCCCTCACCAAGGTTCAAAAGTTTGAAAGATAATGTACTTCCATATTAATTTAAAATTACAATTAAAGATATTAAAAGCCAGTCCAATGTTTTCTAGACCTAAGCAAGACATCTCCTCTGCTATTACTCATTATTTGGTGTGTGTTAAACCCCAAAGTATATACTTTAAATCCTAGTATATCTCTACTCGGAGATTCAACCCATTAAAATGCAAACTCATGTGAAATCAGAAGAAAAGGCTAGAAAGGACCTCGATAAATTGCATATTTTCTCTCCTGTTCCAAAATAGGATCAACTGTATCTGTGTTGCTCCTGGGAGATGTCTGCCAAATCTTTACTTACAGGTCTCTAACAGGCTAAATTTGAAAACATTCCCAGTCTTTTCCAGTATTTAATTTAATTTTCAAAGATTTATTTTCATTTAACGCATCATTTCTTGATCTCTGGTCATACTGAATTGCACAAAACTATTCCCCTTCTTTCTATAGCAGTTCTAAATACTTAAAGAATTGTATCACTTATTAACTTACTTTAAAAAAAAAAAATCCCATTTTCTGAATGGGTGAAATTTTCTGCACCACCCATTCCTCTCATTATTCTCCCCTGGACTTACTCAGTTTTGCCCACACCTACCTTGAAAAGTGTGTTTACTCAGATATGTTTTGGACGAATCTCAATGTATGCCAAGTAGAACAAAAAGATTACTTCCTTTTTTTTCATATTATCTTGCTCACACATTTACAAAACCTCATGTCATCCCTGATTTTTTTCCAGCAAAGCTCAGCTGGCTCACATTTGCCCTGGCACATCCCTAACCTTGCCCAGTTATTTTCTGCAGCCTTGCTATCTCATCACTCCTCATTCCAAATTTTGCTAAGCACGTGACAGCTTACAATCACACTTGCTCGACCACCCCCACATTTATTAGACCATACCTACAATTCGTTAAGCTCAAACTGAACTTCAAGTTGGGTTCTGTAACTCCTCCCAGCTTCCCACCTACACATTTATTAAGTGCACTGTGGCCATCTCGGTTGGTGACGCCGGAGTGACTGGAACCACAGGTAAGACGCGGCCCAGCGACACCCTCCTGACCCACAGTCTGACAGCGAGACCTTCACCACTGTTCCCTAACGTGCTTATCCATCTGCTTTCATCGTTACTTCACCCAGACTTGTACTTCCTTAGATTGTTCGTGAGAACAATCAAGTGAGGTCACGGCAGCAGCCTTGCTAAGGTCAACGTGTAAATATCTTCTAAGCTGCCCACACTAGAACGAAATATGTGGGTTTGACACTGTCTGTACAGTGACTAACTCACATTTGTCCTCTTGGGTGGGTAGTACCTGTTTAAGCACTTGGTTCTATTAATCAAACACAGGGCAGGTGAAATGCAAAGGATAAAAACATTAAGAGGAGTTTCACCATCGCAAAACTTTTCCTAAATGTAATTTATTAAATAAAGTCTTAACAAAAGAAAGCAAGGCAATGGGAATGCCTTGTCTATTCTGAATCTAAAACGAGAACTGTTACACCTTTTCAGGTGTATCTCCTCTGCACACAACCTTAAAAATCTCTTGCAACTAAAACTGGATTTGTTTTTGTGTAAGCACATGATGAGACAAATGAACAGTGATGGAGGCACATAATTAGTACTTGCAAGCCAAAAAAGAAGGCAAGATAATTAGGGACATCTACTTTTGATGCGAAAAAAATATAACGTGATATGGTATCCCCGGTTTGTGTTTGCTTCCTCAGCAAACGAATTTATTTTTTTTCAATTGCCAGCGCTGTGAGTTTGTTTGGGGCTTCCTCCTGTGCTTGTCAGTGGGACAATATTCCCACCCATCCCTCCAAGATCACAGACATCTTAACCTTTAAAGAACTGCTGACATCTGTAAATGCAATAGTGCCCCACCCCAAGACACTTCCCAGTGACCTGCAGACATCACCTCTCCATTCCAACCAACCTTACTACTCAAACCTAGATTATTGGTAAGCTTTTCCTCTCAGCTCAAAGCTCTGTATTCCAGCAGAGAGCTCAGCGTCAAAACAGTGACCTAAATCTACACCCTTCCAAACTTCAGAGCTCTGCAGACTGGAAACTTCTCCATGGTCTTCCAGTCACCTAAAATCTCCCCTACTTTTTTCCTGAAGAACCACTCCAGTGCCTCAGCAAAGCAGTACAATTTATTAACTGGTTCTATTAATCAAACAATCAACTGGCTTTTAAAACTTTAAGTAGTAACATCCTCAATATGGGTAAAAATCCAACATTCCCAGTATTACATCTTTAAAGGACTAACCTGCTAAATTATTTTAAATCTGACTTCACACCAAGCTATTGTGTTGCTCACATAGGACTGGGACCACATTTTTTAGTTTGGAATGGTAAATACGAAGTCAGCTAAAACCTCTGCAAATATTTATTAAGTTCCTTATCTATGAGTTCAGTTTGGTTATGCAGTTCGCATCTAAGAATTCGTTTAAGATTCTCATTTTTTAGATACTATGTAATCGTCAGAGTTGGGAAAGTCCAAAGAATTTCCTTAATGACATTTTAAGAAAAAAATCTTGCAAACAAATATAAAGCCTGTACTGTGAAAAACAACAGAACACTGGTAGCAAAGCAATTCATGCTAAATAACAGATTCATCAAGTTTGATTAACATATACTCTAAATAATTCAAAACTTTAACTTTCATCCCTAGCAGGTCTGTTGATAGTAGCACTGCTGAGACATTCTTCAGAATCACACTGCCTAGATTTGCTCTGGCTAAATCCATACTTCAGGTATTTCAGGATGAAATCTTTCATTGTAAACACATCCCGGTATCCAAGGGCTTTATAAACAAACAAAAGACAGGCCCAGAAAAAACAAGATTACTTCTCTGCCACCACCACTCTCCAACAACACTCTTAGTTGACAGGTAACCTCAAAATCCACGCTTCACCTGAGACACAGTGACATGAAAAACCCCTGCTGTCTTTGATTTGTAGAGGTGTAGTTGTAGTGAGGTACAGACAAAAGAATGACAGGGTAAACAATAATGCAATTGCTAGCCTAGCTAACTGAGGAGAAATTCTTAAAAAGCAGAAGGAACAAACCAGAAGAGAAAACACAATGGTCAGAATACCAAGTTCAGGACTAATATTGGTCCTAATGCAAAAGAGACAGCTGAAAACAGCAAGCAAAGGGTCATCCTTCAAAACAACAACAAACTACAAAAAGTCCACCTCCATACAGATCTAACATGAGTTTTGTCCTATCATCTGCTATTACCTTATGAATTCCACTTTTCATATTTTCCATGTCACTCTCAGAGGTAAAAAAAAAACCCATACATTCAGATACCCTGTCTAAAAAACAACAAACTTTAAACTGTTTCAAAAGACAACAGTAGCACAGAAAGTCTGTAAACAGGGAAACTATAAACAATTAACAGTTATAAGCACAGTGACATCAAAACTGAAATCTGAATAGGAGGATGAAGCATAAAGTATATAAGTTTCTAAATGCTTTTAGCAACTGCTGTGATTCCTTGGGAAGTAAAATTTTCCTGCTTTGTTTCTAACAGTCAAGAAAATTCTTAATTCTTGAAAATCTCTCTTCTCTAGACAGCATCTACAGCAATCTGTAAGGCAGCTACAAATACTTCAACCTCTCACTTCCTCTTATTAAAAATAAGTCTTAACCATTTCCTTTAACCACAAAACCACATTGTGTGGTTATCTCTAGTAACTTGAGTTTCGATATCATATTCAATGGAGGAATCTATGAGCGAATCTCAAACAGTAGTTTTGGAATTGACTGATTTCAGAAGGGGGGGAAAAAAAAAAGAAAGAAAGAAAGAAAAATAAAGTGCTCCAAACAGCCAGCTATGCTTCAGCTGGGCTGAAGAGAGACCCACAATAAAATACAGCAGTCAGTCCTGAGACTTGTGAGCTCACCATCAGAGCTAACCAGTTCTCCCTGTCAAGCAGTACCGACTGCAGCTGAAGAAAACAACCATTTAAATCATAAATTACTATATGAATACACACTGTTCTGCCCGGGATCTGCAAGAATACATGTCACACAACAGTCAAGACACTTGGTCACACCTCCTCTCTCTCTCTCTGTATGCAAGACATATGCAATTTTGGACTCAGTTCTTGGGACTTGCAGGAAAAAATGGTGTCACCTCCAGTGCTGACGCTCCCCTGTGGAGAGCCTGTCCACCTGCATCACTTCACTGACGTGAGTAACAGCAGAAGCTCCCACCATATGGGCCAACACGCTCAGGACTGTGCCATCCCAACACGCCAAGCAGAAATGTGTCTGTAGGCATTGGACTGCTTAATAGGAGTAAGTGTCCCTGGGAATGAAAACAGAGCCTGGGCTCACAATGGCTTAGGCACGGCCGTATATGAAGGTGAGTTTTAATTTTTCCTGTCCTGTTTCCTGCCCCTCAAAGCAAGGCTATGCTCAGGCAAAATTCCCCTTGCCTGTTTTCCACCTGGTGTATTTCTCGCAAAGCGTAACAAGCGCGCACACAAAGGACTTCCCCATTTCGATGGTTTTCCCCCAAAATAGGGAATTTCTGTTGTTAAGAGTGTAGCTATGTTGTTACCATTATTAAGCTGAAATTATTTTCCAATGTACAAAACTGCAAACTAAAAGGAACCTTTTGGAGAGTCAGGAACTTGCGATAATTTAGTCAGAATGCTTTATTTATGTCAGTGAAGATTTGCAGAAAACACTCAAGTGCACATCAAACACTGAAACGGCTTTGGATGACTTCTAAATACTTCAATCACTTGGGTTTTGTTTTGCTTTTCTTTTTTTTTTTCTGGAAAAATACCTTACTTAAAAGCCACAATGCACTTGGTAGCCCTTAGTACTTCTGGAGTACAGGTCTCCCACCTCAACAAAACTCTTGGACAAAACACATCCTTGAGCTCAGATGGGTCAGGCAGGGTCACTCCCGACAGAAACCTGGGTCCCTAAGTCAGAGCGATCAAATAAGCACCTAAAACTCTCAAACTCCCTCTGCCATTGCAGCTGAACCCAGCGTGGGAACAGGGCTGAGATTTTAACGGGGAAAGGTGTGTGTGCTCGCTGCTCCAAGGTAAGAGGTAACATTTTCTTTGAAATACGAAAAACCTCTCAGAAATACTTGTGTAATAGGCAAAGCAGTAAAATCTAACTAGCATTCATTACTGGAAGTGGATAAAGCGGCCGTACACTTTAAGATGATGTATCACACGTTAGGAAAATGAAGCTGGGAAGGATACGTGAAGCACCCGGCACAGGGGGTGGCCGTGAACTACGTTCTTCCCTACAGGAAAGCACAACGACTACTTCCAGAGGAGAAATTAACGGAGCACGGGAGGCGTGACCCATCCTTGTCTCAGCACCGAGACCCGCGGCGCCCTGCGCGGCCGAGCCACCTCACCGGGGCCGACACCGACCCACTCCCTTCGGGAGCGGCTCCGGCACCCACGGCCGCCCCAAGCACCCGCTCCATCTCACGCCGGGAGCTGCTAAGCAACCGCGCGCCTCGAACTTAGCGAAATTAAACTTACTAATTTTACCCCAAGCCCCTTTTTTTTTCCCCCCCCTTCGGCAGCGACAGGTTTCGGCGTGGGAAAAGCCCGGGCGGCGCTGCCCACTCGCGGCTCCCGTGAGTCACGCACGGCAGCGGGGCGGGAGCGGCTGCGGGGCCGCGCCCGGACCAGGCCCCGCTCCCGCGGCCGCCGCGAGCACCGGCCCGGCCTCCTCCATCCCCCGCTCCATCCC
>VZRE01012443.1:16770-31576 GCA_013396775.1 Cephalopterus ornatus | reverse complement strand
CGGCGGCGGCGGCGCGGGGCCCGCGGTGCGCGCCCTGAGGGGGCCGTGAGGGGGGCCGTGAGGGGGGGCTGCGGGTCCGGTCCAATCCTCGCTGTGATTCTGTGAAAGCCCCGTTTTTAACTTAATGAACTCCGGTTTTTTTCACTTAATCAACGCCATGTTTTTACTTTATCGACGCGTAAGTCCTACACTTCGGCCACAATAACGCCCTGCAGTGCTACAGGTCTTGGGCAGGGCGGTCACAGCGACTGAACACCAGCCACAGTGTGCCCAGGTGGCCAAGAAGGCCGATGGCACCCTGGCCTGTACCAGAAACAGTGTGGCCAGCAGGACCAGGGAAGTGATTCTCACCCTGTGCTCGGCACTGGTGAAGACACACCTCAGGTGCTTTGTTCATTTTAGGTCTCTCACTTTAAAAAGGACGTTGAGGTTCTGGAGCGTGTCCAGCGAAGGGCAATGGAGCTGGGGAACTTTCTGGAGCACATGTCCTGTGAAGATCAGCTGGGAGAGCTGGGTTTATTTAGACTCAAGAAGAGGAAGGTCGGGGGGAACCTCGCCACTCTCTACAACTCCCTGAAAGGAGGTTGTGGTGAGGTGGAGGCTGGTCTCTTCTGCTGCGCCTGCAGTGAGAGGACCAGAGGAAATGGCCTAAAGCTGAGTTAGGGGAGATTCAGATTAGATATTAGAAAAAATCTCCCACTGTTAGAGAGGTCAGGCATTGGAATAACTTGCCCAGGCAGTTGGTGGAGTCACCATCCCTGGAAGTGTTTAAGGGGCGTCTGGATCTGGCACTGGGTGATATGGTTAGTGGTTTAAGGGTTACAGTGGTGGTGCTGGACTGAATCATCTTAAAGTTGTCTTCTAGTCTTGATAATTCTATGGCTTTCAGCAACTACCTGCCACTCACCAGACTCTTGCCATCCCCCTGAGCTGTCGCTCTAGAGCAATGTATGGCAAATTCAGAGAAATACCATTTCGCCAAGCAGATGAGTCACATTGCTGCTATTTTTCCCTCTGGAAGCCACAGGAATTAAAAGCATATATTTTTAAGAAATGGTGAGCTCTCCACACCATGAATGTCAATAAGAGGCTGCCAGGAGAGCCATCCCTTACTGCAGCCTGTTAGTGAGGCGGTTGCAGCACTGAGCAGCGAGCACAACCAGCTGGGATGCAGGGCTCCCCAGTCTAGGCAATGAGAGACAGGCTTAAGAATTAACCTTCTAATCTCTTTTTTTTTTTTTTATAATGGAACCACCATCTGTGCCTTTTTTTGCATATTAATACTTCTATTTAATTTTCGTTTTCCATGTTTGCATTAGAAATCAGAATCAGACTGTTTCAATCTTTCAGATATTTTTAACTAATAGATTTTCAAAAGCAGAAAAATGAATGTGAGAAGCCTAAATGAAATTAAATTGTTACTGACCTCCCTCTTCACTTTAGCACTTACAAGTTAATTTATGATTCAGAATGAAACCAGGAAGCAAGAACTTAGAGTTCTAATCTGAAGTCTGCTATTGACTCATTCTTTGGCCTTTATCAGATGATTTTCTGCCTCAGCTTTGTGTCCAAGAGTCAGGAATATCTAGCAACAACACTGTAATGATTAATTAGGTTAGACCTGACCTTTTACATAAGAAACATTCAAATCGGCATTTAAATTTGTAAAGCATAAAATGTGTTGTATTTCAAAGTATTTAATGAGCAATATGTACAATAGTATTTTACACAAAGCATCTTCCTCCTTTTATGAATTATTTTTAAAATGTAAAATATAATATTTCTAGTCGAAATAAAGATGTTTCTCATGTACTTGTACTGCAAATTATAATCATGGAACGGTTTGGGTTGGAAGGGACCTTAAAGATCATCTTGTTCCAACCCCCTGTTGTGGGCAAGGACACCTTCCACTAGACCAGGTTGCTCAGAATTTCTTCGTGGTATCTAATCTAAATTTACCCTCCTTCAGCTTAAAGTCATTTAAGAACAAATACTGTTGCTGAAAGCCATTTTTTGTGTTCCTCACCTCCAGCTAACACAACAGCAGCCGATCCTTAATTCCATATTGAATTTATATATAGCCAAGCACATGGAATGATATCAACATTGTGACAATTTGTTGGGAGTTTTTTGTGCATCATAACGAAACATCTACGATCTGTCATCCTAATCTTTCTTTCTCTGAAAGTAATAAAAAAACTACAGATTGCACTGAGTCAGAGCTGGTTGGTTTGGTAAGGCTTGTCCTTATGGAGTTCACTGGAGAACTCTGAAGCTCTCTGTAACTACTAACGTAGCTTTCACCAGAAAAGCTCTCCAACACGGCACAGAAAACAGGCTGAGTGAGACACAGAAGGGAAAAACGACTGACTCTTCCCTTTGTAGCAGCATCCCGTTTTTAAACTCCCCCAGTATTCATCAGCCTGTTTACAAGATCCTGTTATAAGGAGCACCTCTGGCTGCTACAATTTTTTAAATGCTAATAGTGCCAGGTTAGCTGCATTTCTTGAAATCACACCGAATATTGGAATAGGAGAAGGATCAATATCAGTAAACAAGAATTTCTGACACGAGGAATTTGTACTACCATGCAGCCACACAAACCCAATACTAAACAAATGGTCTGAATTATCACTGCAGTGTGGCTGCACACAGGCTTTTAGCAATATTCTTGGTCAAGGTGAACGTGTGTGCTTAAGCTCTCAGGGGTTTTGTCATCACTTTTAGTGGCAACAGGGTAAAGCCCATGCTGTTATACTGCTTTTGCTGCAGCTTTATGTAGAAACTTCAGGAATACACGTAGATTTTCCAGCAGGAAGATTTATCGCATATTTGGTTATAGAAATTTCTGGGCTGTACGGTCTGGGTTCACCAGTCTAGCAGCAAGCATAACAATAAAGTGGAAATACAAGCTTTGTCAGTAACAGCATAGCTCTTACAGGTGTGGCAAAATTAAAAGAGGGGCAGAGTAAGGCTAACAATTATTTTTAAAACACACAACTAGTATTTGCTTGATGATTTGTTAATTAGTAACATTTAAACAGCTTTCTATATTTATTTCAAAAATATGAGTTTAGGGCAAGTTTCAAACTTCAGATTTAGCTCGAACTCAGCTCTGCTCCTTTTAAAGTCGACGGTAAGCAGGGATGTAGACTTTTCTAGCACTGCTATTTTAAGACCTGTAATGGGCAATTTGCTACTGCAGAGTAGGCTGTGTTGACACCTGAGTCTGCTACTTTTATACTTGACATCTCTGTGGAAGTATTTACAAATATATATTTTTTTCCCTTTCCTGTCAGTTATTCCTTGGTTTAACTTCTGGCCTGGGAGCTGCTCAAGACTCCATGGCCAGGATTTTCCGTGCAATGACAGACATCAGCTGCACTCTCCACGAGCGATCTGGCACAGCCCACTGCACGATCTCTGCCCCTTTGTGCAATGGAAGCAAAGAAGCAATTTTTACAGACTCATTTTGTTCAATATTTCCTTTTCAGGTAGTAATAAGTCAAAACAGGAATGTAAACTGTTATATGAACAGACCAGAATTTTTAAATGGTCCTCATAATCCCAATTATTTAGTCATGCTACAGTGTTTATTTGTTAATAACATGTATTTATTACATTGTTGAACTTGCATGGAAAGGCATACAAGCTGAAAAACTTACTACATAATAAAGGCTTTAATGCTATCGAGACACCCTAAAAACATAATAAATAGCATTGAACAAACACAGTTGCCTTTGTCAGACAGACTTTTAATCTTAACTTATGCTTAGAGGAACAGCGGGTTCAAAAGACCTATCATGCTCACTAAACCAAGCTGACAGATTCATTATATTTGAATCTATTATTTTCTTGATAAATTCAAACCCTTTTAATTATTTAAACCATCACAAAGCCAACATGTGTGCAAGTTCCTATGTTCTCCTTTTGAAGGTATCTGGGCATTATTTTAATCAATTCTCCCACTAACGTGCAAGCTCATACGTGTACCAGCTCCCTGTTGAATTTTGTGCATGTCTTGGAGTCCTTCCAGCTGAGGCCATTTACGGCATACAGAACTTGCTCAGAGATACCAAGCCTTTGAACGTAAAAGACCATGAACATAGGAGAGGGAGGACATGAAAGAGGTGTGCAAAGGCAGTTTGAAGCAGATGATGAATCCCAGAGCAGCTATTCTCTCGTGAAGTGCAGACACCTGCGAGTTTGAGAACGCATGAGCACTCCTGCTCCTACTGGAGGGACAAGTATGACAAGCCTGCCCCAGGACTTCCAGCCTGACACTGTGTGAACGAGGCTTAATCAGTCGACAATCTGGTTCTTATCAGCATTTGAGAGCCAGCTTTCTTGGTGTGTCCCAGGTCCGTGATTAACCGGTGATGTTTAACTGGCAAATCGAACGTCAGCCTGCTGGCTATGGAAGTTTGGAAGCAAGAAGAAATTTGTTTCCATGTGAGTTATCAGCATGGCTAAACAGAATGAGCTTAGAGAGCACTGGTGGGCTAAGATTTGGTTTGTTCCAGCCTGAGGCACTGCTTGCTTTTAGAGGAAGAATCAAGAGTGTAAGTTAGATCCAACTGCTTAGTTTCAGGGTTGGGATTAAGTTAACTCCTGGAGAAAGCATTGAACAAATGGATTAGAGTTTTCTCTCTGGCTATGAAACAAAGTTTAGGACGGCTGTCAGAATGGGTCACCCAGCTAAATTAAGTTCTAGAACTGATACAAGTATAGACCTTAAGTTAGGTTTCTAGGCAGGGGTTACATCACCAGCTTTAAAAATCCCGGTAAATACTGAAATCAGAAAGGGCACTGGATTAGGAGTCCACCTAGATTAGAAGGGCATTTTATTTGCAGTTTCCTTACAGGCTGAAGAGTCAAGAAGAAGCAGCAGTGATCTCCAAGGTGTCTGTGAGGCCACTAAATAGAGACAGAATGCTTAATTGCCTTCAAATCTTTATCACAAGATGAGTTAGCCTATGCTAACTGCCCACTGACCGGAATAAACCACGAGAAATCCATTTGCAAAGAACAAACTCTGACCTTTTTGAAAGTGGGGTGTGCTCAGATGGTTGTGCATTGATGCTGGCATACGGATGCCAGCTAGTCAAACGAGACCTATCACGGTTGTCCTGCTCAAAATAAAACTGAGAGGCTTCTGTTGGGCCTACATTTTTCAGTATCTTCATCTACCTACAGAGCCTTTTTTGGCAGGCACATACAAGCTCATGTGCTCTGACCTACTTTCTTCAGCCTCTGTTACACTTCTGTCCCAGATAAATGGGGTAGCACCAGTGGCTACAGTTATAAATGTGCAACAATAACTTATTAGAGGTTGCTTTGTCTCCTCCCTTCCTCTCCCTTTCTTCCATGAGCACCCAGTGAAAGAGCAGGTACCTCTTTAAATACAATAGCTTTTACCATCCATCCAGCAAAGGCTAGGAAAGAAAACCTCTGCCTTAAACTTACGCAACATCTAAGGGAGGAAAATTTTAGTCAAGGAACACCCAAAGAATGAAAAGTTTCCCCCCACTCTTTGTAGGAGTCACATTTACCATTCAGTTGCGTTCTTGAATAATGATTGTAGTAAAAATCTAGATAAAATGTTCCCTTTAAAAGTTAGAGGTTTACATAAGACGGAACAGTGCAATTGTAGATTTTTGTAGATGAAATGTATGTCAAAAGAAGAGCTAGTGGAGAAGGATGACGTGAGCACTACCCAAATTGTCACACCTATGATCAAACAGGGGCAAAAAGTCGAAAAAACCCACTACAGTTATCTTCTACATTTCCATCTAAATTTGTGCAGATGTTCCATTTACAAAGAAATCTGAATTCCTTGAGGGTATAAAAAAATCCCCAGCTGTTTCACACGGCACAGAAATAGACAACTTCAACCAGAAACGGAATGTGATATGACAAAAGTCTATCCCAATATGCAGGGGGAAACCCTGTGTGCGGAGAAGAGCAGTGGGACAGGATAAGATGGTGGACACTGAGGAGTGCTCATACTTTGAATAGTTGTAGGTGGTTGAACTCAAGTTCAGTGGTTGTTAAGATTGCTACAATAAAAATTATATGCAGTCATCACTTCAAACCCTCATCACTAGATAAAAAACTGATGGGATGGCTCTGCATCGTAACTTTAGCTGTTTAAATAGCCTAGTTTGAGGTCTTCTTTGGAATAAGATGCAGAAAATTTTGCTTATGGGAAAACCAGCTACAGTAATTTTAGTATGGGGAGCAGGAGTACCTCAGAAGTATTTATTTTCTAGTGATCTGCTCTCTAGGAAAACACTCCATGACTTCCTTCACTGAGGGAGAGGACTAGATATCAAAGAATTTGCTTGTATACATGAGTTGAACAATTAATTTTGTGTATTTTAAATTTTTTTTTCAATTTAAGTAATACTTTTAATAGTTATAAAGCAGAACTTGAAATAACACAAACACAATTTTAAGGGTGTTTAAAAGGTGGTACAATCACTAGTTAGGAGAACCTGTACCAATTATTACTGGTGGATCTCCTGACAGATTAGTTCTACTGCATTTAGAGCTTTTCACATACATTTCTTTGGTGATAAAATTTTCAGGTTTTTGGTTGTTGTAGTGTTTCTGGGTTTTTTATTTTTATTTTTTTTTAAAGGTTATTAATATCCTAAATACCTTCTAATATGATTGAAAAAAAGTTAGGCTTCTAGGTATAACTCCATATATATGTCTTCAAAGGTTGTTCTTTGGTTTTGTTTTCCCTGCAGTATTTTTTGATGTTGATAATGAAACTGTTAATGATCTAGCATGTGTTACTCACAAAGAATAAACACATCTAATCCAGAAAAATCTTTTCCCTTCATAGTGTTCATGTCAAAAATAGTCTCTTGTTCAGCTTGCTGAATTATGTTCCAGTAACAAGGAATGCCATTAGCAAAGCAGCATCAGAGATTTCATCCACTTCAATTAATCAAGCTATTGTTTAGAGTTGGGCAGAAAACAGCTATTCCATCTTATGAAAAATGGTGAAGTTTTAAAACTAAGGTGAAGCCAAGAACACTCAGTGCTGCTCACAAAGAGTCATTGACTGCTATTCCGAATACTAAATAGCCCTTTTGGTAGGACGTTTGTCCTGTCAATCAAACCTGAATGGAAATCTTTCACATTCAAGGAGTGTTACTCAGTCAGCTTTCGGTGGTTTTGAAAGTGTGGTTAAAAAATGTGGAGGGAAAAGGAAGAGAGGGAAATACTGGTCACGACTCGTTTTCACAAGATAGTCCCAAAGGTAAGATATTTTCCCAATTGTTATCAAAATAGTAAATTAATTACAGAATTGTAAATGAATTACATCAAATGTATTCATATTGATATGCAAATCTAGTTTTCTACCATTAGTTTAAGTCTAAATGATTTATATGTTTTTTTCCTAAAGCGTATCAGAAAAGATGGCTTCATCATCTTGAACTTTGTTTATGGTCTACAAGTAAAAATGAAATCCATATAAAAATAAGCAAATAATGAATCAATTATTTTCATAAGCAATCAGAATGGAAACTTTTGGCTACTCTAAAAGTAATTAAGTAAGGTAAAGTAAGGAGCAACTTCTGAGTTGAAACAAAATGATTCTGTACTTTCTTTACTGAAATATTCAAGGAGAAGACATAGTTGAAAAGACCTTGACCTTTCAGTCTTCTGGTTATTGAAGAAAAAAAAGAAAAGTATTAAACACTAAGAGACAGTTTAGGTCAGTCTGGGTCATTCTTTGATTCTACCAAAAAATTACTAGTTTTTTTCTGAGTGTGCCTTTATGTGTACATTCCAGGACGTCACCTCTTGTTCCAGAAATGTCTTTTCCTTAAGTTAACAGCTTTCTTCTTGATTTTTAAGCCCTGGTTTTCACATACCATCACCTATCCCCCAAATATTGATAGATGCATCTATCTCAGTCCTCTCAGCAAGGATAAATCCACTCCTTTGTTGACAATACAACATTAAAAACTAGATTACTATGTAGCTTTTACCCCACCAACACTTATTGACATAGTCTCTGGAGTAAGGGATTTATGTAAATAAAATATGAGGTGATTTTATGGAATTTTTAAAGTTTATAATGCTGAGCTTACTAATTTTTATTATTCAGTTGACCAGAAGGAAAATAAAAACATAAGAACTCGGGCAAATCAAGAGCCCATCCAGTTCAGTCTCTATCCCATGCCCAAAGAATGGAGCGCTATGGAAGAGCATGAGCACAAGCACGTGCCACTGCTTCTGAAGAATGTGCTCCCAAACTCCAAGAGGCTGTGGCTCAGGGACTGTGTGAGCTAGAGAGACTGTTTTGCATTTAATACCTGCTCATCTACTTCTATTTTATGAATGTGACCATCACCTTCTGAACTAGGATACTACAGCAAAGGCTCACTTAGTTTAACTGTGTCTTACATACAGGAATTGGAAGAAATAACAGCTCCTGCCTGAATATATCGAGAGGCAAAGGAAAAATAGATCTCTCCTTGTTAATGGGACCAAAGTTATTAGGAAGCTCTGGGCTAGCTGGATCAAGCCATAGACACAGAATGAGATAGGGCTCAGATAGCTTAATTTTCCTTCCCTGCCTACAGGGAACTGCTTCCCACACACAGGCATCGAGCACAGCGCAATATTATCTGTGTGCCAGGCAAGAGAACGGCATGCAGAGGAACAGTGTTCTCCCGTGGGGTTTTTTTTTCAGGGTGTGAGATGCTGTGCTTATGCATGTTCCACTTCACCTTAACCCAACTTATAGAAGGCCTCTCCTCACGGTAAACAGTGAGAATGGGTACTACTTACATGTCTGACTACACTAATCTACAAAATAATTCTCCTACTGCATTTGTTTCATGATCCTGTCTAGAAGCTATAATGGTCTCCTTCTTGAACCCTGTGAAACTAGAAGAACTTGCTAAGCTTCCTGGTACAAATTGCAACATTAATATTTTATTATGCCTGTGAAAGCTGCACATTAACAGAAGCTACACATAAGATGCTACAAGAACTCTGAAATAAACTTTGACTTTTACCGTCTTCATTTTTAACTTTCCAGGCTGTAGGTTTGGTCTTTGCAGCAAGAGAAACTTTTGTGGACTTTTGTTCTGAAGTAGCTCTTCTATCTTTGAATGACCACTGAAACAAACCTTTAGAGAAACAGGAAGGTTGGGAGACAGATTAATTGCATTTTTGCAGAAGAAGGCTGCTAGAAGCTGAGGTACAGAATGGAAAATGCTCTTTTGAGTGTTCTGACAAAAAACAAGTCATGAGTAGTCCTAACGGTCAGCCTCTGAAAAATTGAAATCTTACCTTTTACTTCACCTCTTCCCCCTGAAATGGAGAAAGAAAACCATGCTTCAGGTTTCAAAGGACTTGAAAGTGTTGCAGAAACTCACTTATGTGAACATCATTTCTCTTGAAGAACTCAGATTTTCTCATTTCTTTCTGAAGGCCCTGACCCTTAGGTGTTCTTTTCAGGCTTTACTGCAAGGTTAACTTCTCTTAGGTCAGTTTTTCTGAAGTGAAGTTGTTCTTAAAATTAAATAACACACAAATGGTTGAGAACAATCGTCTCAGTGACTGTTGGTCTGTGCAGAGCAGCCAGCCTGCAGGGAAGGTATTTCATACGTGGGCATTTTTGTTGAAATGGGTCATGTTCTTGTGGTCTCTCGATATTGTTCCTTTCCCTGATCAACTTTACCTGTGTTGCTCCTGCTGAGCTGACAGACCCGGTTTTACATCAAGCTTCATGAACACATGAACTATTCATGTATGTGTGTGTGCACATATATCTGTATCTATCTTCAGTCACACATGAACGCACTGAAGCAAGTTTAGAGCTCCCGGAGAAGAGAAACCTGAGCACAAATGGGAGTGGAATTCAGGTCCTACTTAAAAGTAAAGCAGGCATGAATACTGCCAGATCTTCCTCACACCAACAGGTCCCCAGGAACACTCTCTTTGGCTATTAAACATTTCAGCTTTGCGTTCCACCCTGTTCCTCAGTGCTCAAAATTCAGCATAATCCCTGACACGCTACAAAAATATCCATCTTTAGATTTGAGAATCAGCCTGTTTGTTTGCATGGATTGCTCACAAAGTGTGGTGAGAGCAGAGAGGAATGCCCTGATAAGTGTTTGTAGGGTCACGCCTTTTGGTTATGGGCATGGCTTTGCTTCTGGAGCAGCAATATGAGGAGATATGTCAGTGGAAACACCACTGGCTCAGGATAGCTTTAGAGAAACCAGCAAACTATGCTGCTTGAAATAAATAAACAAAACAAAGAGAAGCAGCCTACCCTTCAGGCCAGGGATAAAAGGTAGCATTTGGGGGTTCACAGACTTATTAATATTATTAGGAGCAGCCACTGGGCCTCTATTTTTTTTTTTTTTTGCAGCATGGACTGGGCTTTTCATCAGCTCAGTCTCCCAGGCTGTGGATTCAGAGTTGAAGAACTGGTTCTACCTCTGGGCTTGACCAAGATGCATCCCCTGCTCTCATAGCTTTAATGGATGCTTTGATTTGTATGTTTAGGGGTATAGGAAAAGAGGATATGTAGGTGTGTGCTTAGGATATATACTACCCTTACAACTGGAAACTCTCTGCAGCAGTGAACAAGTACCACGATTATGTAGAAACAAAGCACAAAAGAATGCAAAGACGACTCTCACCACCACTCCCACACACAAGTAACTGCACTTTGTTTAGCCAATAGGGTCTAGCACTTATAATGTGTTACAAACCGGCAAAGCCAGCAATCCAGAACAAACTAACACCTCACAGCAAAGCTTGTCTCACTAACAGCCAGGTCACAGGACGTGTAACTGAAGCACTGTGTGCAGGGATGCCCTATGAACTTTCTATTTTGCTAACTTTCTGTACACAGCCTTCAGCAGGGCCCTACTTCCCATAATATTCCAATTTGGACCAACTACAGCAACACATTTAAAATGCCATATACTTAATTTGCCCCTGCCTTCACCCTTTCTTCATGCCATCTTAGGGAAAAAAACCCCAAACCTAGAATAATTGGCAAACTTACAGTTTCCTGGGCCTTTACAGCTCACCTCAGCAATGTAGTGATTTCAGTACAAAAAACTGAGAATCACTGTGGACATTTTACTATATTTAGTTCCAGAAGAGGCTTTGCTACAAATTCTTTCTTCCTCATGAAATGGCATTTCAAGATTTTGTCTACACTTCATTAGCTTTTTAAGGTCATATATTTCACTTCCCAGTCAGGCTCCCACTTAAAATAAATTTTTCCAGGCATGTTACTGGATACCAGCACAAAGGAATTAATATCTGCATCCTCATTCAGGATATGGGACAAAGGTACACAACCAGGCTGGAAAGGAGGACAAGTCAAGTTTCTGAGACTCTAGTTGTCTTCCAGAATATTCTTTCCATGCCTACCAGATACAGGCAAGTCTAAAGGATGAAAAACAAATGGATGAGAAGAAATGGCATGGAGCACGGACATGTGCCACTGCAGGGAAATGGGAGGATGTCATCCCATGTACCATCTTGCCCTGTTACTCAGGGTGTGAATGATGCTGAGCTCGTGCCTCCAAACTGCTTCAGAAACAGAAAAACCAGCAGGAGTAACCATCATGTCTTGACAACTTTGCAAAGCTGAAGCCGAGGCTCTGCACCAGGTAAGGGCCTCCAGACTGGGTGGGACACACCATCCTGGAATGTATGAGGCAGGACGGTCATTGCTAGAACTGCTTATGTGTGTGTTGGCACAAATGGTGGTGAAATAGTTGCTGAACCAGGGGCTACTCCCTCCCATGTCCCAAGAGCCCCAAGTACCACGGAGTGCATTGATGAGAATCTAAGATTTGCAGTGCAATTTAAGCTTTAAACTATTCCTTGCACTTGTTTCAGGTACAAGATCATCTTTCCTCAATACAGTCATCCCCAAATAGCACAATGCACTTCTGAAAAGGCTTATTAGAACTTTATACAATAGCATTATTATTTCCCTCTCTCTATTTTAAATACCTCCTCATGCATTCCAGAGTCACGCTTGCCTTTCTCATCCCCACACTACATTCATGATTCACAGCCATCCTGTGACCAACTGGTGCACGCAGTTATTTTCAACTTCTCTGTTATTTTCAACTAAGGAATGTGCAGTCTGCAGCAGAGGCTTGTGTTAGAGCTAGATAATAGCTGACAATATTTTGATTTTCTCCCCCATTTCTCTTACTCCTCAAAGTCATCTGGTTATTGCAGTTTGAAATGTGATGTAATTAGTGTCCTAATTAAGGTTTGATTCTCCACTTGCCAGCCTAAGAATCAACTGTCAATTTTCAGTGCATTTTACAATCAAGTTCAACCCTTTAACATGCATTTTTTCAGACTGCAAGACTAGTTTTTCAAAGTCAGCTCTCTGGTCATCATTTCTCTGATAGAAGCCAGCTCTTTTGCATTGATAAGTACAGGCAGTTCCTAGACCGAAATGAATAGATACAACAGAGAGATGATGTTCTGTCACATGAGTTTTCTGAATATGTACAAGCTGCTTTCTGTAATAGTTAGTGACTACAGTACACATTTCTTAGTTTATACCTACTAGAATAGGCTCTGCTGAATTTCCTGACAGACAAAGAAGAACCATGTACTTAAAAATTACTTTTGCACTGGTAGGTATCTTATTCAAAACCCGAAGATCCAGCAATACCATAAATACCCTCAGCCAAGGAAGCAGAGAAAGCATCCAGCTCGTGCCACATCTTTAGAGAATTCTCATACTCTCAGCAAAGCATGCAAGAGGAAGTGTTCATCCGTGAACTGAGATCCCAGTTTTAAACTCTAATTCATAATTATCTTCTCTTCTATTCTGCAATAAAGACTATTAACAACTTGACAGCAGCATGGAAGTGCCTGCATTACAAGCAATAGTGTCTATGAATATTCAGGCTAGATCTAATGCTTATCATATGGACACACTAATTTAATAATAAGACACTAATTCTGTGTATAAACATCTGCAGAGTGTTTGGATTTCACAGAGATAAGAGTAGTTCAGATTTTATGTTCAGTAGGGACCCCTGGTGTTTAAGGCAGTCATAACAAGGAGCAACATTCCCAGCAGATAATGAACCCTTTACTTGAGAAGCAGCTGCCTTTTTGTGTCCACACCTACTGAAGATTCCTCCTCAGAGGTTAAGGAACAACACGTAGTTGCATTATTAAGTTAAATTATAATTGTCTAACGGATATGCCTTAGCCTTTTAAATGCTTACACAGCAAGCCACATACTCGTAGGGGGCTGAAGTTGGTTACAAAGCACGTTTCACAGCTTGGGCGGGCTGCTGGGGCTCGACTGCAAGAAAATTTTGCTCAGGCCTTGCCAATCTCTTGACACATAAGGTTCTCTGCATTCTTGCAGGATACCCTAGTGTTCTTGTCTTTCACAGAGGAAGCTGCTGCGAGCCAATACAGCTTGAAAATCAGCCATGAAATACTATGTAATTGCTGGTTTAACCCACAGACCTAAAGCTCTCCATTGCTTTCTTCTGATCAACTTCATCAAAATTATTGATAAGGCTTTAACAAAAAATGAATTAATCAACTTCTACATTGAATTGTTTTAAATTAACTGCTATGAACCACGCTCCACTTTCAGCGAGGCCTCACATCTACAACGCAGAATGTTACAAAACCTCCCGTGTGTACTTAAAATATAATTTTTGTTGCAGAAAGTTATTGCTGAAAATTATGTTTTGTCCTGGAGTCTTCTGTTTGGCACCTTTGTCACCTTGGCCTCAGATCCAGCACAGATCTCTGTTCTGTTCCTCTCCCTACCCCAAACATCTTCCTTGATTTTATCTCTTGGTTTAGACTCTCGCTTCTGCAAACAGTGTGTGGGGTATTCTGCCTTTTTCAGATGAACTTGATTTTATGTCTAGTCCTGTTAGGACATTTGCCTCTGGCATTCCTAGAAATAACTCATACTCTTGCAGTTCCTACCAGTGTTCTCTTCTTGAATTGACAAGGCATTTGTAGACCTCTTTACTTGGAATTAAGTTGCTCTGTTCTGTACACCATGCTAGGGAACTATCAGGAGGATGTTTTTAGTCATCACATTCTTCCAACATAGATTTGAGGAGTATTATAAGAGGGAAGTACTGTAGTAATATGTCTTTATTCTACAAGCCAGCACAGAGGATTGTTAACAAATTGAAATCTATTTCTGACAGAATTTAAGTATTATCGTCTAACTTCACAAACAAATATTTCACATAGATACTTCAGTATCTAAAGGGACCTAAAAGGAAGCCAGAGAAGGATGCTTCCTCAGGAACTGTAGTGACAGGACAAGGGGTTATGGGTTCAAACTGAAAGGGGAATCTTAGGTTAGATATATGGAAGAAATTCTTTACCGTGTGGGTGGTGAGGCACTGTCACAGGTTGCCCAGAGAAGCTGTGGATGCCCCCTCCCTGGCAGTATTCAAGGCCAGGTTGGAGGGGGCTTTGAGCAATTTGGTCTAGTAGAAGGTATCTCTGCCCAGGGCAGGGGTTTGAAATTAGGTGACCTGGAAGGTCACTTCCAACCCAGACCATTCTATGATTCTAATACTACCTACCAGCTGTGTAACACTACAAACAGTATGCTATAAAGAATATAGTAGTGCAATACTCCGGGCAAAAAATACCCCAACTATTTCATTCTAACATTTTCCGTTTAGCTCCTTGCAACGTTTTCCCACGCTTCCCAAGAAGCAGGTCCACAGCGAGAGGCAGGCAGGCAGGCAGGCAGGCAGGCAGGCAGGCAGGCAGGCAG
>VZRE01012441.1:0-11324 GCA_013396775.1 Cephalopterus ornatus | reverse complement strand
AAAAAAAAAAAAAGGAAAAAACAAAACAAAACAAAACAAAACAAAAAACACCACCAACAAAAAACCAAAAACAAAACAAGACAAAACAAAAACAAAACCCCAAAACCAAAAACAAACAAACAAAAAACCAACAACACAAAAATGCAAACAAACAACCAAAAAAAAACCACCCCAAAAACAAAGCAAAACAAAACAAAACAAAACAAACAAACAAACAAACAAACAAAAACAAAAACGAAAAAAAGAAAAGCACTAGGCCGGTATCAAGGGACCTTCCTAGGATACTTAGGAGAATATTTTCTGTAGAAGCCAACTGACCATCCATCTCCCCTTTTAACTAGTGTCAAGGCTGGTTTACTTGATGATGATTTGATGCCCAGCAATTGCTCCCCCTTGCCCACTGAAAATGAGTGATGACAGAGGAACAGCCGTCAAATAGAACAAGCTGAGATATTGTAGCAGAGAGCTTAGCAGAGCTGAGTCCTGCAAAAAAAGAACCATTATAAGAGGTTGAAGTTCTGGAAAACAACTGTTTTATGGTCTGCTTTTAGGAGAATGTTCGTTTTCTTTCAAGATTTGTAAGATGTTTATCTTGATAAAGGATTCGTGTAACATACAACAAACATAAACCCAACCAGACAGTGAACATAACAAACAAACAAATCAAAACCAAAACCAAACAAACTAAAAAAGCATGTCTTACTTGGAACAAACAGCTCAGTGAGAATTTATATAGAATTTTTATCTTGGTTTCTGTTGTATTCAACTGAACTTTGACATCCACACAAGTAGAAAAAAAATAGGGACACTGCCTTTTTCTCAAACATTAGCTGCTCAATGGGTATATAAGAAACTAAAGAGCCTAGAGAGCTGCTGTACTTGACAGTTAGCAATGGTTATACATATATATTTTTAATGGTGCTCCAGCATTTTCAGCTTTGGACACTGGAACACCTTTTTCCAAGTGCTCAATAATAACAGACAACATCTGAGACCCAACACAAAGCCAGTGGATGCTCTCACATAAAGTATTACTTTGCAGAGGTCCAGAAGAACAATGGCAAAATTAGAAAAACATTGTTATAGTGTAAGAGTACAATACTGCACATTTATAAATTACTCTCATCTTAAAAAACTCATAAATTATGCATTGTTCATGTTTTACATAATACTGGCAAAATTTCTGTGCAAATATGTACACTCAAAAGCCACATGTGTTTACAATTAATATGTATGTAAATCGATATGCATATAAGTTTGGTAAACTATCAGCTATCAAAACATTAGCCACACTGAATGCCTTTTATATCATGAATACCAAGATGCTCCAGTGGTTCTGCAAAAACAGTTATTAAGATAGAGAGAATAAGTAGCAGTACACTTGAGCTGACACAGTTTATGCAGTTTCTGCACACCTACATGTACCTTTTATTAAATTGTGTTCCATAATTTGGGATATCTCAGTTCTCATTCCCGTCCCTAAAATATCCCGAATAATAGAGAGTTGGCAGTAGGTGAAAAAAAATTAGAAATACACTTTATGGGGTCACCTATGTCTTATTTAATATACCAAAGGCCCCACTTGCCGAAGTGCACCACAAATGGGTCTGCTACAGAGGGAAAGATGAGCCAGGGAGGCATGTGGCCATGGCACAGGCAGGAAGAGCAGTCCCGAAGCACTGAAAGGCTGGTGGCTGTGTGAGCTTCTCTCAACAGGCTGGGGGAGGTAAGAAGCACGGCTGCCAGCAAGGAACAATGGCAAGTGACACAAGCAGAAAGAAAGCTGCCTACAACATGGGTCCAAGGTCAATCTAAAAGCCATGTCCAAGGACCAAGGCACCATAGTCCAAAGGTGGAGAGCCTAAGCTTCACTGAAGCTCCTGAACCCGTGGGTAGTGGGTGTGGGTGGACATTCCTGCTGAGGATGGTGAGGGCCTTTAAAGCCTGTTGGTGTCCTCAGGGCCTTAACACCACTTTTACTCACAGAAACAGTGAGCAGTTTTACTCATGTCATCAGTTTATGATTGCTTCTTCTACAGTGATTACTCTTGTTTAGCACTGCTGGATACAGGTCAGAGCCACACAGTTATTTAGATGCCTAACATTCATTCTGAGACTAGATACAAGAGGAACTTAGGTGCTTCAGGAACTTTCTGAATCAGCCCCAGAAAACTAAACATCACAGAGAGCAAATTTTCCTAACTATAAGTGTGGCAATTCTGGAAACCATTCTGTAATCCACTGTGAGATGATCCTCACTTTTATCTTGTTTTTTTTTTTCCCCCCAGCAAATAGGGTAAATTTTATGTTTTACCTAACCAAAAAAAAATACAATCTCTCTGAATCTGTTAATTCTTGGGTGAACTGTGTGTCAGCTCAAATATTCCTTGTGGCACAAAGTAGGAGGAATTCTTTGGGTGTATCAGTGCAAATTGTTGCTTTGTTTTCCCACTGAATTACAAATACTCATTTTCACTACTAATAGTAGGGAGGGTTTATTTTCTTTTTAAGATGCTCTGGCTCCCTCTCTTCCAAGTCACACATTTTTTTCCTTCCAAGCTCTTATCTTGTTCTAGATAGTGTCTCCTTCTGAATTTTGCCAAATCAACATTTCCTATAACTGCCTTGAGTGGGAGAAATTTCCTGGTAGTACAAATCAGACATCATAATAAAGTGATGTATTTTCAGAAAGACTACCAATAATCCCTTCAAAACAAAATTAACAGTCCCATTACTGACTGAAAGAGTTACACTGTACAGCAACATTCAGGTTTGTTTGGGCTTGCAGTTTTTAGCAAGAAAAGGAAATAGTTCAGAGAGAAAAAAAAAAGAGAAGAGGATAAAGACAATGAAATCCACATAATTTTAATTAATTAAATAACTCTGCTATCGTTAACTAAGTTGGTCTTCAGTAAGTATAACCCTAACAACTGTTACAAGCAAGATGCATTTATGATATGAAGCCTCAATGGAATCATGTACAAAACACATCTATTTTTACTGAGGTACTCTATGATGAGTGGGTTTTTAATGAGGATAAGTTAAAAAATATCTTCTTAGAACTTTTTTAAGAGACAAAGAATGCTGCAGTAAAAATGCTGATGTTAAACATCTATAATTTAAAGCTATGTAGTTTTTTATTCCTGTTCTTGATAATTGGTAGTTTTTCTGGTCTTTTAGCTCTTGTGTCACAACATGCTCTTGTAGGGGACATTCTGAACCACAACTGCAGGCTGCTAGAACTCATCAGACTTAGGATTTGAATATGGTCTAGAAAAGCCTCAGGGTCATTCCTGTTACACAGGGCTCTGCATTGATAGCCAGACAGAACTAAAGAAAAAAAAAAAAATCAACAAAACAAAGCAATAAAAAATGGACATGGCAAAAAGTAACTCTGAGTATCAGTACATTATCAGTGTGGTAAGGTACTTGTTTTACTGCCCTTGCCACATGGGGCATACAGGTAAGTTTATCCATGTGTGCATCTGTGTTAGTCCAGGCCAAAAGAGGAGTACAGTAGATAAATGTGTTTGTGGCAGCTGGATTTAAATACCACTACATAGCTTTCTACACTAAATGTATCAGGACAGATATGGCCAGCTTCCAAGTTTGACAATACGTAGGTTTTTGAGAAAAAAGGTGATTTTTCTGTCTCTGAGCGTCATCCAGCCAAGATTAGGTGACTCTTTCACCGCATGTGCAATTGTAAATAGATGTGAGAGACTAATGTTTCCTTCACAGTATGTTTCCTGTAAATTATGGCCCTTTTATACAGATCTAAGCCTCCACCTTCATAGATTCATAATACAAGTTGCATTCTGCTGTTACAGCGCCACTGTTCAGCATTTGGGAACTGAAAGGTTGAGAGCTCTAAAGATGGCTTTTGGCACAGTTAACACTCAGCTAAAATTTCACACTGGCTGATTTAAACCTAACAGTGGAGGAACCTCAGCCAACAACAAGTCTGTGCCAGTGAGGTCAGTGCAAGACACCACAGAGGATTAGTGAGACTTTTGGTGGTGGATATGGCTCTGGCTTTCTATAAAGACATATTAAAATGTAGGCAACTGAACTAGTTCCGTGCAAGTAGCTCTCATCTATCATAGAATTCATTTCATTTCTCTTCTGTAGTGTTAATGAGATATGAAAAGTCTTTTCTTCCTTTAAAGATATCAGCATTAATGACACAAAATCAGCTCCAGTGAATGGAAAAGAATGAGTTCACCTACACTATAATTTGTAATTGGCTCACTCATGGGACTTGAGTCTTTTGCATGAAAACTAGAGCTGTGTGAGCTCTCAACTGTGTTCCATTCATGCCTGCATTGTCAAAGGAAAGATTTGAAGGAATCAGTTCGCATTTAATTAAGGCTTCTGTGAGTGACTTATTGCAAAAATTCTTAAACAATATGTTCATCGAAAGTTGTTAAGAGTCAGGTTAAAGGGAAGCTTATGTTTGATAATGCGATATGCTGGTACTGAGAAGCTATTGTAAAAGAGATCATTATGCACAAAATGTGTACTTCTGCATAACCTAAACACAATCAAATGCATAGACTCTGCCACAGCTCCCATGGAACTCTCTGCACCTTCTGAGCAATGTGTGGTGAATATGGAGGAGTCCACTGGGTAACAATTTATTTTAAGTCTCTATCTATGGGTGCTTAACTGCTGCTAATTTGGAACAGTGGCTTAGGGAACTATATTTGAAAATCACACACATATAAAATGATTCCATTGTGATTGGTTTTATTGCAGTGAATGCAAGTGAGATTTTGTTGAAGGGAAGCAGAAAGGGGAGCAATACTCACTTTATTTTTTTTTTTTTTTTTTTTTTTGTTCACAGCATGTAGGGGTGCTTGTTTCAAAAACCCAGACTAGTGAATCTCTCTGGCTGGGTTCACAGTTTGAGATAGAGTGTTTATACTTGAAAAGGATGCTCCATTTTGGCAGTTAGCATCAAGCAGTGTTGCATGTGTGGGTTGTGGGGAATCTCTCCCACACTGATAGAATGCTTAATTCTGACATGTTTAAATATTCCAACTGTACAGATCATCTAGGGAAATGGAAGATCTCAGATTCAGATAGAGAAAGTGTGACATCTCTGTAGTGGAAAACTGAAAGTCTATTAGGAATAGAAAGTATCAGTCAATTTACTAATTCTAGGACTGTTCTAATTCAAACAAATTTTAAGTTCATAATCTTTATTAACCATGAATAAAAAAGAAATTAACATCTCTGGTGTAGTACAGCCCCTCTCTTTTTTCTGTCACGATCAAAGAGCTCCTTCTCTCATCAGTATTTTATAATGATGTTTCCGAAAAGCAAATGTCTTGCTTTTGGAACAAAGCAATAGATAGCATGCACTTTTTAAAGACCTTTCTCCTTATTCCCTCTTTCACTGTGTTACTCAGTTTAAATATTTCCTTAGCTGGGAATCATGAAAAGAGGCAGAACAAATTACAAGAGCAGCTAAAATCTAGAACTCAGTAAGAGCAGAACTATGACTTGGTAATTAAGCTGCTTTTTGCCATGAAAAGGAAGTGATGTGGCCAGTGACTGACACATCCATTTTGGGCACAGGAGTGCTACTCTTGGCATTGCCAACGTTACTGACAGATAACCTTTGCGAAGTCTTTGAACCTTCTCAGACCTTAGTAAGACAGATATAGTGACCTGCTTTTGAAAAGCACCTGTAGAACTATCCTGCCTTTCCAATTCTCTTATTGTGACCTACAGTTTTCTAATCTCTCCCTTTCACTCAAAGGGGGCTGGAGATTTAAACTGGAGCAAGGCTTACATCCTCAGATTTGTCGTCAGAGAATCTCTGGGTGGACAGCTGGGCATGGTGCTGAAGGAATTCCTGTTTGGAGAAGGGGGGAAGGAGCTGGGCTGATGGGAGAGTAGAAAGAACATTTAAGATTGTGACTGCTAAAAAGTCCTTCAGACCATTCTGATTTCACCTCTAATTGTCAGGACAGCTTAGACTGAGCTCCTACCACATAAGCAATGCTGCCTGGGAAGGAGGGAATAGAATCATAGAAGCAATCATAGAATCACAGAACGGTTTGATTGAAACGGATGTTAAAGATCACCTCATTCCAACAACCCTGACATGGACAGGAACATCTTCCACTAGACCAGGCTGCTCAAAACCCCATCCAACCTGGCCTTGAACACTTCCAGGAATGGGACACCCACAACTTCTCTGGGCAACCTGTTCACTGAATCACATAGAATCACAGAATTAACCAGGTTGGAAAAGACCTGAGATCATTGAGTCCAACCCATGACCTAACACCACGCTGTCAACTAGACCATGGCACTAAGTGCCACATCCAATCTCTTCCTAAATACCTCCACAGACAGTGACTCCATCTGTTTCACCTCACCACCCTTACGGTAAAGACTTTATTCCTTATGTCCAATATCATAGTAACTGACCTAAACCTACTTTCTTTCATTTTGAAGCCATTCCCCTTTGTCATATCACTACATGCTCTTATGAACAGTCTCTTTGCATCTTGCAGGCTCCCTTCAGGTCCTGAAAGGCTGCAATTAAGTCACCCCAAAGCCCTCTTTTCTCCAGATTGAACAATCCCAATTCTCTCAGCCTTTCCCCATAGGAGAGGTGCTCCATCCCTCTGATCAACTTGGTGGCCCTCCTCTGGACTCATTCAAACACCTCTATATCCTTCCTTTGCTGGGGACCCCAGAGCTGGATGCAGCACTCCATGTGGGCTCTCACAAGAGCAGAGCAGAGGGGCAGAATCACCTCCCTCAGCCTTCTGGCCACACTGCTTTTGATGCAGCCCAGGATAAGATTTGCTTTCTGGGCTGCAAGCATGTATTGCAAGGTCATGTCCAGGCTCTCACCCACCAGCACCCCCAAGTCCTTCTCAACAGGGCTGCTCTCAATCTGTTCATCCCCCAACCTGTATTGATACTGGGGGTTGCCCCAACCCAGGTGCAGTACCTTGCACTTGGCTTAATTGAACCTCGTAAGGTTCCCATGGACCCACTTCTCAAGCTTCTCCAGGTTCCTCTGGGTGGCATCCCTTCCTTCAGGTGTGGCAACGGCACCACTCAGCTTGGTGTCATCTGCAAATTTGATAAGGGTGCACCTGATCCCTTTGTCTATCATGTCATTGATGAAGATATTAAATATCACTGGTCCCAATACGAACCCTTGAAGGCCACCACTTGTCACTGATGTCCATCGGGACTCTGAGCTGTTGACCACTACCCTCCAGATGCTACTCTCCAACCAATTCCTTATCCACCAAACAGTCCACTCATCAAATCCATCTCTCTCCAATTTAGAGAGAAGGGTGTTGTGGGGGACTGTGTCAAAGGCCTTACAGAAGTCCAGATGAATGACCTCTTCTCTCGTCCACTGATGTAGTCACTCCATCATAGAAGGCCACTAGGCTGATCAGGGAAGACTTTCCCCTGCCACTGATGTAGTGGCTGTCCCGAATCACCTCCCTGTCCTCCTTGAGACTTGGCACAGCTTCTAGGAGGATCTGTTCCATGATTTTCTCAGGCATAGAGGTGAGATCATAGAATAACCATATGAGCCACCACAGATGAGAAGTCCCGAGATCATTGTCGGGACGGAGAAGCAAGATTGGTATGACATAAGATTTAGTTACTTATTTTCCCCTCTATTTCTAGCTTGATTAGCATATGCTTGGTGTAGCTCTCTCCTCATCTTTGTCCGTGATCACTTCTGCCTCAGCCACCTTCTTCCAGCCACATACCTGACCCCATTGGCTTGTACACCTTAAACAACACCCTTCCTCACTCCTCACAAGATGCTGCTGATTTTCAGTAAATTTTCTGTTTCCTCTTGAAAATGTCAAATGCAAGAAAGATAAAAGGACTGAGGTATAAGAACAAATAGTGAAACACAAACTACAGGAACTATCATTTTTTGGTATATTGTTTGTATCAACATAGAAACTATTGTTTCTATTTAATAATATCTAATGTGGTCTCTGGAACTGTGTAATTTGATAACAGAAAAAGCTATCCTATTGTCATGGTGTCTGTCAAAACCAGATTAGGAATCACTTATCCCAAGTCTACTTTCTCAAACTGTGTGATTATAATTTCAATGAACAATCAGAAATGGTCTACATCCATTGTGCTCCTTAGTATATTAGATAGAATCCACTTATGTGTTGGCAGGGAATATATTTTTAATGTATAAAGAGCTAGACACTAAGGTTTGATCCCTCCCTGCCATCTGAAAGCAGGGATAAACAATGTAGTGTGGTATTCATTACTAATTTTTTTTTACTGTCTAGAAAGAGACAGCTTCACATAGCTATGCCCCAGGGACATCAATATTTCTATAATTGGCAAGGGACAGTCACTAATCCTTAGTATATGAGAAAAGTGCTAAAGTTTGACATCTTAATTAAGGATTGAGTTTTAGAATTGCTGGAAATTACCAGGGCAAAGTTATGGATCTGAATGTATATTCAGAGAGTAATTGAGAACATCCTGAACCCTGAGCTGTGATCCAGCCTATACTAATCTTCCCAGCTGTGTAGGATTCCTCACAGCTTTTTAGCTGGAGGAAACAGAATCTGTTAAAATTAAATTAAGATATAATACTAAGATATATTAATATATAATATAGCTTTGTTTTGTCCATCTTGGAAATCTAACATGGGGTTTTCTTCTGTACTTTAAAATACAGGAAAAATATTTTTTTTACTTCTTATTTCTACACGCAGCCAGTGTTAAAAACAGCACTGAGGCAGCTGGCAAAGAGACTTGCTACACCCAGGAGAACTGCGGCCTGCAGACCAGCCGTACCATTTTCATCACACTAGCAGCCCAGCCCAAGTTTCAAGTAGAAGCTTTCCCAGTAAGCTGCAGAGAGCCAATGAAAGCTGATAAATCAGGGTGTCAGCTTGGAAAAGATGTCTTCTGGTGGATTAACCACTCGAAGGATTAGTCAGAAAATTTTGGCAGGCAAAAAACTCAAGAAACTGCCTGAACTGTGAGAGTAACTAAAAATTTCAAGCATCCATACAAATAGGCCATAGGACTGTGGTGCACAAAAGAGCACAGCCAGCATCAGTCTTCTCAGGAAAAGGTATGTCACACCTTAGCAGAATAATCTGGTCATAGGCTGTAGGTGTATTTCTAAATCTTCTCTGTTGTTTGTGACCTGAAGCATGAGGGTTTATATCCCCTTTAAAAATGTTTTATCCTATCTGATGCAACTGTGGAAGCTTTTTATGATTGAGATAAATCTACAGTCTTCTTCTTAGCTTTTTCAATTCATTGTAATTTTGTAGCAATGAGTTTCATAGGTTAATTTTGTACCCAGTTAAAATACATCCTTATACATCCTACATACACAAAGCACATTCAAAACTCAACAAATTAAAAGCAGAAAACCCCAAAGTACATTGTCTGTAAAACGTAAATATTTTTTTGCTTATAGCTGTGTCTACACCAGAAAGAATTTGTCTGTAAAGCTAACCTGTAGGAATCACATTATGAAAACTTGAAGGGGTGACATAAGTAGTACCAACCAAAGGAATTTCCCTTAGCAGAACTGATTCATTTGTCTTGCTCATACTCTCTTCTGACATAGCTATGCTGGCAAAACTTTCAGCTATAGCATAAAATAGTATCCCATCTCCTTTTCTTATTTAATACAGTGATTTGGTAAAAATAATTAAAAAACTACTTAACAGTAGCAATACGGAAGTCTTCTCATGTACAGTCTTCTTCAGTAAAACTGTCTAAATACTGTGCATTTAGGAGTGGGTTTTTTCCACATATTTCTACAAGAGAATGTAATATTAGTATAGAGTAGAGCGGCATGTTTACCATTTAATTTTCTGTCTCCTTATTTTTTACTTTGTCTTTCAGCATTAGTGTGTTTCCTTTGTTTGTGTAACCATGCTACCAACAGTGAAGACACACATTTTTATAAAAATGAAATTCTGTTTTAATTTTTAAAAAACACATTGCCCATAGCCTCCAACACTGCCTGTGCTCCTGGAACATTAACTATGAATTGGCCCTTGAGTTAATAATTATATATGGAATGAGATCCTGGATGAGTATAAGTCAGCAGACAGGGTTTATATGGGTTTGTGTCTCACTACAGCTCCTGGAGCAGGAACAGTTTAGGATGAGAAGAGGCATCAGAAGACATTAATGTTACTAAAATGCAATTCCATTACTATTTTGGGCCATATGATAACTTTCTAGGTAATAGTTGCTTTTGTGGTGACTTACTAAGTGATTCAGAGTCCTGACTCAGAATGTTGGAGGCACATAGTTTAATGCCACTTTTGTCTTAATGTGAATTGTATGTTGTACCAAGTCTTCATCAAACAGTTTGACTATTCTGAGCTAATAGTATTGAGCCAAAACTCACTGAAACTCACAAGATATTTTGCCAGTGATTACATTGCAGTTCACAATTGGGACTTGTGATGAGTGAGATTTAGTACATGACACAGCCATCATTAGCCCACTGTTCGCAGCTAAAGGAGTACTTGAAAAGGAAAATGTAAAATTGAAGAAGTTATAAATATACTAAATATGATGATGTCTTTAAAAATGATTAACATTTTCTTGATGTTTGTTTGATCAGCAGTTTTGAGCCCAGTTTTTCAGTAAGAGGATTTGCTAGTATGAGGAAAGGAATTTAGGACTGTGATGGTGAGGCAAATGTCCCTCTCACTGTTGCTCCTAAGACAAGCAAAGACCTGGTACAGCCAAGGGATGCTCCCAAGTGACACCTGTTGATTCTCACCAATGGCCCTAGCCTTCACTAGTTCTGGGAATACTTTCAGCAAAACTAACCTCAAGATGTCAGGAATTTAGCTGTCATAGCTCTTGTGCACTACTCAGCCAGCCTCAGTTTGCTGGAATAAGCTAATCACCAAGAATATTTAAAAAAGATAATGGGAAGTTGCAGCTCATATTTCTTTAAGATGAAAATGTATTGGATTGCTTGCATGTCCAGCAGTCTCAAAGAGTAGTTATGAACTGTGGCCTAAATAATGCAAATAAGTTTTGATTTCTGTTTAAGTTAGAGTAGATTTGGTCACAAAACAATATTCATTCAACCAGCAAAAGGCAGCTGACTCTTACGTAGAATTTGTGGGCTTTGAAACAGTATACACCAACATCCACACAAGAAGTTATCGCAGAATCACAGAATATGCCGAGTTGGAAGGGACCCTCAAGGGTCATTGAGTTCAGCTCCTGACAGTGCACAGGACCACCCCCAAGAGTCACAATATGTGCCCAAGACTCAGTTGGCCCTCCTGGCTGCAAGG